>PVLD010005169.1:0-115434 GCA_004027595.1 Dinomys branickii
AATCAGCGATACATGTGCAGGCAACGTATTGTATCACTGGTGTAAGAACCCGAGCGTGGGAATATAAACTAAGAGACATGAAGGAAATCTGTTCTAAAACAAAGAACAGATGGGACGAGGGAAAGGAGAAAAGAAAGAGACAAAAATGTATGTATGTATATATGAATATACATATATGCAGGAGGGCTAACATGGTTCTGCTACTGTATTATATCACTTAATGCTAAGGAATAATTGATGACGGGTTATTTGATCAATCTTGTATGTCTGTATGTGTTATCCTGAACACACACTTCGAAGATATCAATATGCAAAGCAGCAACTATTGTTGGTTTTTTTTTCCCTTTGGTTTTTTGTTTTTTGTGTTTTTCTGTTGTTGAGAGAATTGTCTGACCAATTTTGCATGTCTGTATCTGTGTTCATATATGTACACTTCGAAGATATCAGTAGGTAAAGCAACAACCACTGTTGAGTCCATGTCACCTTGTCTGTAAATCAGTTTTGATTGTACTATTTTTATGCTAATTTGTGTCTGTTTGTTAATGTTTTTGTGCTTTTATTTTTTTAAAAAAAATTTTAAAAAAATAATAATAACAATAATAACAAACAAATAATTAACTGAAGAAAGACACCAATAAGCTGAGGAACAATTTCAAAATGTCTCATACATGTGTATGGAGAAGAAAAAAAATTTTTTAATTTTAAATTGTTAAACAAAACAGACAGAAGAAAATATACACTGATCCAATTTATATCAGGTTCACTAACAGGCAAACAAAACAGGAAGAACAAATCATCAAGATAATTTCAGATATTGCTATAATAATACTAAAATTTCCAACCTGCCCACCAGCTTCCCTGCTAGAGCTGTTAAGATCAGGGGCTCACTTCGCTTAGCTAGACACCACTTTAGGGGTTTTGGATTCTCTCTGCCCTAAACAATCTTATAAGACAGCATGTGATATCATTACCCACAGCCTACGGTGCAGGTGGTACCATCCTGGCTGGTTCACATGGGGGGTATAAGTATTTTAAAATTTAAAAAGTAGTAAAAACACCACTTTTGAGCTGTTTATTATATGCCAGGTGCTACTCTAAAGGCTTCACAATGATCCAAACTTAATCTTTACAAGAAGTGCATGACATAAGAGTACTATCAGCACCCCCAACAGATACCGTTATCATCGTAATAAGGGTAAAGACAGTAGGTGATATTTTCAGTACTTACCACATGCCAGACACTTCACTAAGGGCATTATAGTCTTTCCAATCTAATCTCCATGGCAACCATAAGATGCAGCTGTGGTTATCACCCCTAGTAGGGTACTGTTACCATCATCCCATCTCCAGGATAAGAAAACTACAGGAGGAGGGAGGTAAGACTAAGCAAATCCAAGCAGCCCACCCAAGATCCCAAGATCATCAAAAACAGAGCTATGATCGAGTCTACCGCGGCCTGACTTGAAAGAACCCTTTTTCTACTGCCAATCTACCGAAGGCACAGGAAGCACATTTTGGACAAGGAGGCCTGGAACTGAACGAGGACAATAGCGAGGAGTTGGCCAGAGGAAGAAGCGAGCACAGGGCTCTGCAGCCGGGGGAGCAACAGCCCAGAGGAACTGCAGTAGAGCACGGTGCGGCATCTTGGAGTAGCTGCAATTCAGCACAGCTAAAGCCCAAAGAACAAGAGGCAAGAGGTCAGACCCTCATGTGAGGCAGGTGAAACACAGCGTAATTTGGGGCAGGGGTTCTAAAAGTGAAATCTCCTGACCAAAGGTACTGTTATCACTGGAGAACCTGCTACAAATGCAAGGTTTGGGGCCTACCCTGCACCTCTTGAATCAGAAACTCCAAATCTAGTATCAAAAAGTCCTCCAGGTGATAGCGATGTTTGAAAACACGATGCTGGCAATGATGGGGTGGAGTTGTGCTGCTGAACGCAATAAAATCATCCTTCATTATCCAGGTAATTCAGGAAAGGAGGCATGAATTCATGCACAGTATCTGCATTGGCACGGGCTACAGTACTCATGATACACTTGGTTTTTCTTTGAAAATAGCCAAGTTTGTAAGTTATTTTACTTACAGATCAAACTGCCACCTGCTACATTCAATCAGATACTGTAAAACAGGCTTACATTTTAACTGAAAAAGTTGTTTTGAAAAAAATTATTTTTACATCCAAATGATCTAAACTTTTACCCTGCTATGGACTGACTGCGGGTGTCTCCCAGATTCATATCCTGAAAATTACTCACCCACGTGATACTAAGAGGTGGCACTTAGCTGCACATGGTGCTATATACGTTTAGTCCCACCGCTCTGCGAGGCTGAGGCAGGAGGGTCGATCCTAAGTTCAACTCCCACCTAGACAACTTGGTGAGACCCTGTCTCAAATAGAAAGAGCTGGTAGTAGCTCAGTATAGAGACCCTGGGTTTAATCCCCAGCTCCCCCTCACATACACGTATAGGAGATGGGCCTTTGGTGGTGCCCTTACTGATTCCTTATAAAGGACGTCACGAGAGACCCCTCCCCTTTTCTACCTGTGAGGACACAAGGTGCCACCTATGAGCCAGAGAGCTGTCACACCCGACCTTTAACTTCTGGCCTCCAGAACCAACAAATCAGTTTTGCAGCCCAGAGGGTCAAGTCATACCCTAAAAGGTCACTAAAACAGCCTACTAGAACTGTTTTTTTTGGGGGGGCAGTACTGGGGATCGAACTCAGGACCTTGCACTTGCTAGGCAGATGCTTATTCCACTGAGCTATCTCCCCAGCCCCTAGAACTGCTTTCTGAAACCACTATAATCCCAAACTCTTAAAATTTTTATCTTTTTTAATTGTAAAAGACACCATAATAATTTTTTCTTCTGAAAACAAAATTAAAGTTTTGCAATTGCAACACTACAGTTTCACTTTAGCTTTCTTTGTTAAATCTAGACAAAATTAAATGTGGCCATAGCCAGAGCCATGTCACTGCTAAGTGCTTTATGTACCAAGGTTGCTTAGGAGACTGAACTTGAAAAAAGCATCGTCCCATTGCTAAGAGAAGTACGAAAGCATATGGTCTCTAAGGTAAAATTCCAAATCTCCAGCATACACTGCACGGCCCCAAGCCTGGCCCCTCTCGGGCCTTATTTCCCACTCCTTCCTGCCTGGAAACAATCTCCACCAACAGCAGACGGCCTGTATTTCCCCATAAGGACCACAGTTTCTCATCTTTGCTAATTTGCTCACATTATAACTTCCTAGTGACTACTGCCTGGTGGTTTGACTTCATTATTTTTTAAATTATATTAGCCAGTGAGAAACAAATACCATATTCTGCCCCTAGTGGGGCTGTGCCAGGTGATTTCTACTAGTGGGGTGGGCAGGGTCCAACACAAGTCTGGTATCACAGGGTGAGCCAGGCCTCAGTTTCCCCCAGAACCCCTGTGGCAGGCCAGCAGCTGGGCTGCAGGAAATCTGCTGCCTCACCTCTTGCCCAGGGACCCACAGACCAGAGTTAGAAAGAGCAGGGCTGCTGCCAGGAGCAGCTCATGGACTGCCCACCTGACTGGGGAAGAGGAAAAGCATTCCAGCCGGCCAAGCAAGGACCCCTGGCGTCAATGTTCCGCAAGTCAGCCCCAGACACTCTTCCCTTTATCTGTTCCATACTCATCTTTCAGGTCAGTGACCCGCAACTGGGGGTTAGGCAAGGTCCAAAACCAGTTTTGGCTGTGGACAGTTTGGGCTGTGGGCAAGGGAAGCCGCTTTCATCTAGACAGCAGAAACTGGAGATGCAGCTAAATGACCCCCACAAGGAACAACCACCTAGCCCCAAGTCTCTGCAGTACCAAGGACACAGAAATCGAGCTTCAGGTCTAATCTCTTCACCACGCTGGCCTTGGAAGGCTTTCCTGAACACCCTAGACTGGGTTAGGGTCGCTGCTTGGTTTTCAGCAGTTCTTATCAGTGCTCTGCAAAAGACTCTGCCTTCCATTAGATCCTGTGTTCCTTTAAGGCAGAGACTTTTGGCTCCAGGGCCTGACACACAGAAGGTGCTCATTAAACAGTGGCGTTTGCTACCTGCCTTCTCAATTGATAAAACCTACGCCTCTTACAAAAGAAGCCCCAAATCTCAGCTGGGCACAGGTAACACGAATAAAAGTATTTCCCAGCCTTTCTTACAGTTACATAGGGCAATATGAGTACGTTATGGCCAGTGGAAAGCAAGAAACGCTACCTGGAAGCTCAGAGGAAACATCCTCAAAGGGTATGAACGTCCCCTCTTTTCACACACAGCCCCTCTCCATCTCACCGTTTCGGATGTGGATGTAGGGACAGGGGCTCCAGCCCAAGCCATGGGGATGACGGAGCCACAGCCGGACACATTCCAGATGGCAGATGGCAGCTGAGCAAGACACGCAGCCCTGGGCCACTGTCCCTCACGAAGCAGCCATGATTTCTTTGAAATCTCTGTTATTTTGGAATGCATATCTGCAGAAAACATCTAATCCTAATTAATAAATGCCAATAGCCAACAATGTCTGCTCTTCGCTACCAGTTATTACATCCTCCAAGAAGGAACAGGTTTTGCCTTATTCATTTATCTTCTTGCTCTGCCTCCTTCATGCTCCGCCGACCAACCCGGAAGTGCGGCGCTGCCTTCCCGGCACACCCCGGGTTGCCGGGTCACTTCTGGCCCTCGCTTATTCCATCCGCTCTCCGGCTAAGGCTGGCAGTCGCTCTGCTCTCTCTCCTCGGCATCACGGGTAAGGACCCATTTCCTCAGGCAGCACTTAACACCGAGATTTCTTTTCAGTCCATAGCGGTTACACCCTTGGTAATAATAAAAGGCACCCTTGGTCAGTGCCCGGACGGCACACACCTCGTCCTGCTCTTACCCCTCCCCCACCCGCTCCCTCGCTCCTCCGTGCTTGGTCTCCTCCACTATTGACACCTGGATCTCCAGAAGCTGGTCCACTGCCTTCCCACAGGACATGCGACGAGGAGTCAGCGGATCACTCCCTAGTAACTTCCTGGGGGAAAATGGAGTATTTATAAAATTTTTCTAAAATATTTCAACCTGAGCTGCTAGAGCTCAGATAATCCTAATGTACGTCCCATTAATTCTCCACTTTTCGAGCACTCATAATTCTTATGAATACAGACTGTCACTCTCTTGATTTGCTCATACTATTCTCGTTTTCCTTGAATTTTAGAGATTCTTTAAGTGGATGTTTAGTTATCTTCCTCTGTTCATCTTGTAAAATGCAAGAACGTAAAACTTTCAAACTGACAATTCTTAATTGCTGCAAACCTTTACCTCCTGAATCTTCTCCTAGGCCCCTCTTTCTTTGTAAAATCCATCTTGAGCAAAGAACCCTGGTAAGACACCCTCATACCTTGCTCTAGCCGCCTCCTTACCCAGGTGTTTCCTCTTAGTAACTTCCCACCCACTGTCTTCTGAGAATAAGTTGCCCCTGGCCCAGGCTGCCAGCTAGATCTGTCTCCCACTCCAAGACCACTCTGCAGGGGTCGCTAGATCTCCCGTAATGGTTCTGAATCAAGATTGACTTTTGGTGCTTTAACATGCACCACTGAGCAATTTTTTTCTTTAGCAAAACGAAATTTTATTTTGGAAATTAAAAAAATAATATTCTAAATTTAGTAAATTATTAATCATTCTTTCTACTGCTCCTCAGTATCTCCATTTCAAAAATCTTTCCTGTATTATTTTCTCCTGATTTATTTCATGTTTCTTTGCACTAGATCTTTTAAGACTTAAGTTTAGATTCACCCAAAGGAGCTCTACTCTTGTTTTATCTTGGAACTCTGGGTAACAGTTTGTTGTAGAAAGGGGTACAAATACTATTTTTCATTTTATTTTTCAGTTTCAAATCACATTTGTATACTTTTAGAAAAGCCAAAATTGCCGAGCGTGGTGCGCACGCCTGTAACCCCAGCACTTGGGAGGCTGAGGCAGGAGGATCATTTCAAGTTCGAGGCCATCCTGGGCTACAAAGTGAGCTCAAGGCCAGCCTGAACTGCATAGTGAGACTCTGTCTCAAAAAGACAAAAAGAAAAAGTCAAAATTAAAAGGTTTGACAATACTAAATGCTGGCAAAGACACAAGGCAACTAGAACATGTTTACTTACATACTGTACAGCTGCGCACAAGTGGTGCAGCTACACACAGAAGGTACAGACACTTAGGAAGCCATGAGAAAGTATCTGTTAAAGCTTACAAAGTAGCCATGCATGGTGCAAGCCTACAGTCTCCACCCTCTGGGAGTTGGAAGCAAGTGCCAGCCCAGCCTGGGCAATTTAGCAGCTTAGTGAGACCTGTCTCAAAATAAAAAATTTAAAGGACTGAGGAAGTAGCTCAGTGTGAAATTCTTCAGTTCAATCCCCAACACAAGGAAAAAAAAAAAGGAAAGAAAAGGAAGAGGCTTTTAAAGTGTGTTTGTGTATGTATGCCTGTGTGTATATGCAAATGTTGTATATGACCTGATAACCTTACTCATTAGTATATGCCCAAAAAGAAATGACTGCTTATCTCTACCAAAAGTAATGTGAAATTTTATCCATAATGACATAAACTTGGAAATAACTCAAATAGCTATCAAATGAGGAATGGATAAATTCTGATTTGTGCCCCGGAACATCACAGAGTAGTAACAATGAAGGAACTATGCTGCTAATTGACAACACGGATCAGTGTCACACAGAAGACTGAAGGAAGGAAGCCAGGAGCAGATTACACACGCATGGCTGCATTCACATGATGCTCAGGGTAAGCAAAGCTGCTCTGCAGCGTCAGAGGTTTGGGACAGGGTTTCCTCTGGGCGGAGGCAGACATTGACGGAAGGAGCATAAAGACTCCTCAGGGCTGGGTACGGCAATTCCACGGAGTACACAGGCGCAAAACTCACCAAACTGTATGCTGAATATCTGTATATTTACTACGTATCTTACAACTTTAATTTTTAAAACTCTTATAATAGCAAGAACCTTAGAATAAGCACTGGAAGGTTCTAGTCATGGCTCTGTAGTACATCATTTCTGACAAAGCACTTGCTGGTATTAAGCTTAAATCACACAAAGCCCACTATCCTTACCAATAAAACTACCTAAAAATAAAAAATCAGAAGCCACTAAGCTGAATGACAGACACTAAGGCCTGAGGCCTGAGCTCAGTGAAAAAGGCCTTTCACTGCCTGCAGATAGGGTTTGCATCCATCAAGAAAATAAGGCTGAGGCTATAACTCAGTGGTAGAGACTTTCCCTAGCATGCATGAGCTCCTGGGTTTAATTTGTAGTGCTGCGAAATAAGTAAAGGACAATATATAAATGAACAAATGAATTACGTAAGTGGAATAATACACAATGAACTGGTAGAGAACTACCGAAAAAAACATCAACAAAGCTGTATCTTTTGTAAGAAAGATTTAGAGTTATATATATAAAACTTATATATGCAAAATATGCAAAATATGAACATGCATATACACACATACATACATGTGTATCTTGATTAGCTAAATATAGGGTAAAAATAAAAAACATAACTTCTACTCACTTTGATAGAGACACTCCCCCTGCCTTCCCAATCATCTCTTCATGGTGCAGCACCGAGTGGTTCCATGGAATATGGAGGAACTTCAAGAGCGTTCTCATCCACCGCTCAGGATGCAGGACAAGCTGTTCGTAGTGAACCAACATGCATTTTTTATAACCAACCTCCATACACTGGTTATACATAGTCTCTATGGCACGATTCCATTTGGTCAAACAGTCCCTGTAGCTGTTCAGGTCAAACCCAGCTATAGTAACTTTGCGAGAAATCATTGAATGTACTGATGCCCGGCCATCTCGGACCATCAGCAGAAACTTGGCATTGGGGAATAACCTAGCGAGGTACGTTAAGGATTTCAGGGCGAAGGGATCTTTGTTACATAAATAAGGGGCCGGCTCCCCGTGTTTCACGATGATTTCTAGTAAGAAGGCTTGCATGGCGGAATCCAGCACTTCGTCAGTGACACCAGCCTCATCCAAGCGGATCTTCTCTTTACTGGACCGGGACCACATCTGCTTCAGGGCCAGGATGCGCGGGATGACCCTGGTCTCCTCCCCGCAGCGGATGTCCGGGTGTGCATCCAGCATGGCCCTCATCAGGGTGGTCCCGCTCCGAGGCACGCCGCCGATGAATATCAGGGGCATGTCTTTGTGGTAGGCGAAGGTCTTGTTGGTGTTGGGGTCCAGGCCAGTTCGCACAGTTGACTTCACACTCTCCAGCCTGGCTGGCGGGCTCCGTTCCTCTATGCGGTGATGGCATTCCATGGCGTGCTGGCCCAGGTAAAACACGGTCACGGAGCTAATCACCAGACAGGCCAGGAGTAAGTTCTGCTTCAGTTTCCCCACCATCTTGTATGTTTATCTTATTAGTAAACAGATGCTGTGCTCAAAATGATTTCCAAAAATTGTTCAGGCCATGGAGATTCTACTTGAGCAAGATGATCAACACCTAGCAGAGAAAGGAAAAAGGCCCTTTTATCATATGACAATTGTGTACAAATTATGGCCCTGCAGCTGGAAAGAAGCTGAAGCAGTCTTGGATGCAGTGGTATCTTAGAACACAGTACATACAAATATGAGTACAAATAAATCAGTGTTCACAATGAGAAACAACTTTTCTTAATGCAACAAATCTGAAGCTTTGTATCTGGCACAGAATGAAAACATAAACACAACTACTTCTCTAGAGTCAAGCAGATCTTCAATGCCCTCACACATTTCGAGTCCACTCCAAGGCTGACCCTTTGCATCCACATTCGCTTCACTGCCTAACGGTCACTATCTCCACATTCTACTATAAAGAGAAATCACAGAAGAAATACCAAACACAACTTCCAAATCTCCAACGGAGGTTCCATGCATGCATCCCACAACTTAATTTAGGTACTGCAGATCACACAGCTAGGCTTGACTGAGGACAAACTTGAAAGAGGCCCTCTGCTCTCAGAAGCTAAAGTCTTTGGCACAGGCAGATGTACAAACAAGGACCATGAAATGTGACCAATGCCTCGATGGAAATAGGCGAGGCGACACTGTGAGCACGATGAAAAGGGCGTGTAAGTGCATCTCGGGATCTTGTAAAGCTGTACAGAAACCAAGAGGCAGAAGGGGTGTGGTGGTTTCTATCTGTAATCCCAGCTACTCAGGAAGCTGAGGCAGGAAGGTGGAAAGTTTGAGACCAGCCTGGGTAACTTAGTGACCCTGTCCTCAAATTTAAAAAAAATTTAAAGGGCTGGGGCTGTAGCTCAGTAATAGAGAGCTGGCCCAGCATGTACAAGCCCCTGGGCTCACTAAGCAGTACCGTGTGAAAAAAACTGAAAAGAAAATAGCCAGAAAGAGTACTGTAAATCACAGGGAACGCACATGCAGAGCACACGGGCAGCATGAGGTGACAGGAAGTAGCCCAGAGGAGCTCTGAGGGGCCTGTGATCGAGCCGTGGCACACGGGCAAGGTCTTGGCACACTGGGCACTCTAAGCCACAGGTACACTTGGGCCAAACCACTGGCCACACACTGGGGAAGCAGACAGCAACCAAACTATACTTAGATTTTAAAATTTCCCCTGAATCCTCACAAATGTGATGGTTATTTTGTGTCAACTTGACTAAGTGGTCAGTTGTTCAGCCAAACGTCTGTCTAAATATTGCTGTGAAAGATTTTTTTAGATGTGATGAGTATTTAGCACCACAGATTTGGAGTCAGGCAGAGTCTCCTACATAATACAGGTGGGCCTCATCCAACAATTAAGAGAAAACGCTGAGGGTTCCTGGAAAAGAAAGAACTCATCTCCAGACAACAGCACAGAAATGGTGCCTGAATTTCCAAGCTGGTGCGGAACTTGAATTCAAGACCACAACATCAACTCATATCTGCCCGACTGCCCCGTGGGGTCCAGACTTGCCAGCTCCTTATCACTATCACATGAGCCAGTGGCTTCCAATCAGTTTCTTCTCCCTCTCCTCTCCGGCCTGCTGACCTGCAGAATTTGGAGTCAAGACCACAACAGCTTCCTGACCGCCCTGTGGATTTCAGACCTGCCAGGTCCACAACCACATGAGCCAGTTCCTTAAATCAGCCCCTACCTTTCCCTTCCCCACCCACCCTGTGCACGTACACTCTAGGTTCTGTGTTTCTGCAGAGTCCTAACACAGTAAGTACACCTAGGGCAATGTCCAACTGCACTAAAAAAATACATTCTGAGTGACAGGATTTCCATGCACCTCAGTACAGCTGTTTTTAGAAAGGGAACCTTTAGAAAGGGAACATTCCTAGACTATATTTTAATGGCCCCTGTAGAACCTACCAACCAGGATCTGGGTTTTGCTCATCGCGTATTCCCTCCCATTGTTACATATTTGAGCACAGTATTGTGCCAGGCACTGCATGAAGTTTCAGTCAAGACTCAAGAATCACAAAGAATAAGTTGAGATTAAGAGACTGGTTTAATATGAAAAAGGCTGACAAGAAAGAAGTGTTAATTGAGATAACTGGTAGCAATGTGGCATTGAAAGGTCCAAACAAAAACCGCATCCATAATACAACCACTTAGGCTATTATTCCTGCACTCAATTGGAGAGAGGGTGAGGGGGAGAAAAAACAATGGCAAGAAAAGGCAGTTAACGAGCAAACAGAATTAATATGCAACCCTGTAACAGTACCATATTGGCTGAAGAAACTAAAACCACACACAGTGTAAAAATAAACTCTCTTGGATTTGCTGGACTGGAAAAAGACAGTCAAGAAAGCTGAGAGCCTGTGTTTCAAGCATAACAAAGAAAAACCCCATCTGGACATATCCTGCGATCTAAATATATAAGAAATAGTTTTTCAGCCTTCCAAACACAGACCAAAGGACCAAAGAACAAACTGGCATTAGATGTCCCCAGTGTATTTAAAGGTTGTCCTCTGGTTTCCGTGTGTGTGTGTGTGTGTGTGTGTGTGTGTGTGTTCTTTAAATACACCATAATGAACATGTCTTACTTTTCTAAATGTGAAAAGGTAAATCAAAATTTTAAAAATAGGAGAAATCTCTCTTTTGGAACTGTACTTAGGCTACAATTGGAAGAACGAATAGGAGGAATTAGGTAGAATGAAGGGAGGAGTATTCCAAACTCCTAAAGCTGGGCATGGTGCCTGGGGAGGCTGAGGCAGGAGGATTTCTCCAAGTTCAAGACCAGCTGGGCTACAAAGTGAGCTCAAGGCCAGCCTGAACTGTATAGTGAGACCCTGTCTCAAAAACAAAGACCAATAAAATGTTCCCCAAAGCGTCATGTGTGTGGAAAGTGACTGAATGACGGGGGCACTATACTCACCAGGGATAATGAGCTCAGTAACTGGATGTGCTGTTAGGAGGTGGGCCTGGCTAGAGTGCGTCACTGGGGTGTGACCTGGAAGGGTATATTCTTTTTTCTTCTGTCTTTTTTTTTTTTAAACAGGGCTTTAAAAAATGGCAAGAAAAAGGGCCAGGGATATAGTTCAGTGGCATGAGCACCTGCCTGGCAAGTGCAAGGTCCTGAGTTTGATTCCCAGTACCCCCCCAAAAATTCAAAAAACAAAACAAACAAAAAAACCAGGGTCTTACTATGCAGTTCAGGCCAGCCTTGAGCTCACTTTGTAGCCCAGGCTGGTCTCGAACTTATAACAATCCTCCTGCCTCAGCTTCCCAGGTGCTGGGATTATAGGCATGCACTACTATGCCCAGCTGGAGCAGTGTATTCTTGCCCCTGCTTTCTTCCTCTCTTCTCCTGGCTGATGGGCTTTCCTCTGCCAAGCTGTTCCTTCCATGGAGCCAAGCAATCATGGATTGAATCCTCTGAAAGCCGTGAGCCAAATTATCTTCCTTTAAATAGTGGCTATTGAGAATTTTGTCCCAGCAATGGAAAAGTGACCAATATAGAAAGGTGGTATTTGGGAAATGGGGAATCTGACCATGTGCTCAGAAGTCTCAAGGACTTGTTTGTAAAAGGAGTTTGGAAAAGTTTGGAGAAGCAGGCTAGAGAATTCCTAGAATGCTGGAAACAGAGTTTGATGGGTGATTCTGGTCAGACCTCAAAAGACCAGAAGGCAGATAAGAATGTAGACAGAAAGCCAGATTCGGAAGTTTTCTTTTCTTTTTTTTTTTTTCAGAAGTTTTCATTTGGGAACAAGGGCTCTATTGGCAGCTGGACTACAGCCCATGTGTATTAAGCTCCAGCAGAAAATCTGTCTTCATTTTGCCCATGTCCTCAGACTGCAGGAGACCAAATTTAAGGGCAGTGGATCCAGCAGAGGAAATTTGAGGGCAGTCCAACATTCAGGCTGTGGCCTGGGTACTGCTTGTTGCCTTTAGCCTGATCTATATGGACAATCAGGAGCAAAAGGCAGAGCCAAAAGACACAAAAAGTTTCCAGTTTTGTCAAAAAGGAAGCAGCTGCAAAGTCAGGGCAAAGGAGAGTATCACTGCTAAAAAGACAAACACCGCAGGGGCACCACAACAAATGTTTAGAAAAGGCACATTATGGGAGTCTGTGATGACCACATGTATTTTTAGGAGTATTTTTATTGGTGAATTATTAATTTTAATATTGAGTTTTATTAAACAATGTACTTCACATGAAAATAAAATATTAAATTTTTAATATGTAACAAGTATGTAGAATAAACATAAACATTTTCAGCATCCACTGTTTACCTGCTTACAAGTAAGATCTAAAAAATAACAGAGAAATACATTCCTACGTGAAATACAAAATACAAGCAAAACTCACCACAGAAATAATCGTTGCTTCAGTTATCATGACTAACATAACACATGACAACGGCCTGCGCCGCACACACCTCTCTTCCGCTGACAACACGTGTGTTCGGCTCCCCTTTCCCGCTTGGCCAGCCACCTGAGCACCTCTCTGGGCTTCCTCTTTTGTCAGGAGCTTCCTACTATATTACACAATGTCCACTTAGCAGGAAAATGAGACAGCAATAAAATCAAATATCAAGTATTTACTGTTTAGAATAAACATCAACATTTTTTACATCAACTGTTTACTACATCTAAAAAATAACAGCAGAAATTAATTCCTACATGAACTATAATAAAAATACAAATAAAACTCTACCACAAAAATAATCTTTACTTCAGCTATCCCATTGAAGGCAGCTTTCACACAGGAGAACAGCATGAAAATACAACTATCAAATGTGACATCTGGGTTACATTTTGAAATAGGTACAACAGGTCTGTTCACAAAGTCATACACTTTACTACTGCACGACAAAAGACCTGGTGGCTGAGTTCCATGATAAATTTCTAAATTCAAGGTGTAAAATACCTTTGCACCTACCAGGGCATATATTTTCATATCATATGTGGAAACTTTACTTGACATACACGGCCAAAAGCCTCCGCAACCACAAAATGAGGCAAGCTGTCATCCGGTGTCATGTATTTAGATGGTATGGAAATTGTTTGGCAGTTAGAAACAAAGCTTGCAACAAATGAGTGAACAGCACCCAAATTGTCTGAATTTTTTCTTTCCTGGAGGGTCTTTTTGTTGTCAAAATGTAGGCAATTTTGAAGGAAACCAAATCTCTTGAGTGTTATTATTGTCCTAAAAGTCTCAATGCCACATCTGCTACTTCTCCCTAAATCCTTTAGATTCTGACAGCTAGAATGATAAAGCCCTCCCATGAAGGCTTTTAGTTCAGATACTGAGGTACTGTAGTAAATATATTTTTGAGCATCACTACTCATGCATGTAGGACGTTCTTTTTCATTATTAGTGTACTTCAAAACAACTTGTGGCATACTAGCTGTTACAATTTCCAACACTGAATCACAGTGTTGACGTTCTGTCCAACAGGTTTCATTCATCCCTGCCAAGAACCTACTAACATTTTCTGACCTAGTTCTAACATTGGATTGTTCATTTTGTGCCGTTTCTTTTTTTTTTTGGTAACAGAAATTGAACTCAGGACCTTTTCTTTTTTTCTTTTTTTATCTTTTTGAGACAAGGTCTCACTATGGAGTTCAGGCTGGCCTTGAGCTCACTTTGTAAACCAAGCTGGTCTCAAACTTGCAAGGATGCTCCTGCCTCAGCCTCCTGAGTGCTGGGATTACAGGCGTGCGCCACCATGCTGGGCATCGAACTCAGGACCTTGTGCTTGCCAAGCAGGTGCTGTGCCACTGAGCTATATCCCTGGTCCTGAGCATCCTGACCAGCCAAAGGTTTCTTTACATTACTGTTTTCTCCCTCATCTGCATCAAGGTTTTCCTTCTATACTTCTCCATCACATCTCCACATATCATCGCTGCCAAGTCTTGCTAACTTCTCTGGCTCTCATGACCCAAGTGATCGTTAGTATCTGTCACCTGACGATTCATTCTCAACCTCCCCCCAAAGTTATCAGAGCAGATTCTCAGGCAACACTGTACTGAACTGGTCTAATTCTACAAGAAAAACCAAAAGAAAATATGTAATAAAGCAATTACAAATACATAAAATGTAACATGGCACATAGCATGGGTAAAACTCAACCATCTAAACTGGCATACATGTATACACCTTGCCATTCATCATACCAAGTGGGTAAACACAAAGATTATTTCCTGTATTCCTCCAGCACAGCTGCTGAGACCCAGAGCTGGCTACTGTTACATAAAGTACATACTTTCATGAGAAAAGTGCGGTGTGGGGGTCTGTGAGCCAGTATAAAGATGCCAAGTAGTTTGCAACAGGACAAGAGGAAAAATGGCCCGAAGGCATCTCAGCAAGTGGCCCGACTCCGCCCTTCACAGACTCAAGGGTATCAACAGACACCTGGTGGCAGGATGTAAACTCCAAAGGGAATGGGGATCACACCCCCAGGGCTCCCAGAGCCAGAACCACAAGTGTGTCTTCCTAGTCTTCTAAATGTTTCTTCATCCAGTCCAGGTGACAATCAAGATTGTCACCATTTGATAACAATTTTTCTCAAATTCTTGAAAAAGTAGTCCTTTGGGCTGGGGATATAGCTCAGCGGCACAAGTGCCTGTCTGGCAAGTGCAAGGTCCTGAGTTCGAGTCCCAGTACCAAAAAAAAAAAAGAAATAGTAGTCCTTTGATTTGAGAGAAAAGTACAGTAAAAGTTGATGTGACCATGAGACTTTTTTTTTGTCTGAGACAGAGTCTCGCTGTGTAGCCCAGGCTGGCATCAAACTCTTGTCAATCCTCCTGCCTCAGCCTTCCAAGTGCTGTGATTACAGGCATGTGCCACCATGCCTGGTGTAACCGAGTCTTATACAGTCAGTGTGTGCATGGGAGTGTATATATGTGTGCGTACACACACAAACACACATGCACAAACACATATTCACACAGAGACCCCCTCTTTCCATTTCCTTAAATACCACATCAAAGTATTTTCAGACAAGCATTATCAATATTTTCTCTACTTGGACATTTATAGAGCTGAGGCTGCGCTAGGAACACTATAAATGTTGCCTCTCATTTTTATCTTCAAGGGAAAGAAAAAGCATGGAAACTGTAACAAACATATCTGAAGAATCACTGTTAATAGACGCTTTTCCACAGGCCAAACAAAACAGACTCCCAGAAAGAAGCTGCAGAGTGCAGGAGCGCGCCAGACTCCCAAGCACATCTAAGAACTGTCGTACTGGACTCCTGCATTTAGATCTGGCTGACTGTCTCCCCCTACAATGACAGGGATCCAACTCAAGATGGGCCCCGATATCTGCAAAGCTGACCAGGTAAGCCTGTTCACCAAAACTAGCACCATGCACCAGATCCTGGAATGCAGGCCATGTCCACACGCTTACTGCACACACAGGCCGGGCACACGCACCATGTCCTGCTGTTACAATCAGGAAAGACACTGGAGTCCAGGCCCAAGAGAGGCTGGGAAACTTAACCGCCCAGCACATTTCTCCCCTTTCCTCAGTGTGACCTCCTGCCTGTACCCACCATGACGAGAACCAGTGTGGCACACAGTAACTTCCGTGCCGCTCTACTTGGTCTCTCCACTTACTTCCAGCTTGGAAGAAAAAGGAACACTACTCACATCCCACGCCTGAGCTGGCCAGTAAGTCTAGAGCAGTGGTGGTGACAGAACGGCACACGTACTGCAGTGGGCTCTATCACTGAAAGCTCTAAAAGGTTCCCCATCAGTGGTCTAAAGATTAATTCTGAACAGCTTTGCTGTTCGGAAGAAACTTTAAACCTGACCCAAGTGGCTGATTTTATTGGAGACGCCCTCGTACATCAGCTCACGTCAGAGCACCAAGCCGGGGGCCCGTTTCCTCAGCTGCACACTGGGGGCTCTCACTAGACCACACACAACATGGGGCAAGCGGCAAGAAGTGCATGTGACATTCGGTGGAGAGTCTCTGAGAATCAACTGGGGCTTCTCCTCCCACAGGAACAGTAAACTTCAATAAATGTCATGGTCACAAGGGAAACAGGCTGGTCCAAAACAAAGAAATGGACCTAATATTTAGGACACAAATGGAGACAAGAGCACAGATTAAGCTCAAGCACAACATTTTTTAAAAGAAAATTTAAAAAAAGATACAGAATTTTAAAGCAAGATAACAGAAAATTAACAATGGTTATTATATTGCATATTGTCACCTTGAAAGTAGTGGCTCAGATTACCAGATACAGGCATGTAAGATTGATTAAACAACATAAACACTAACTGTTCCTTTCGGTGAATAGAAATTAGTAGTATAATTATTTTAGCATATATATATGCATATTCCTTCTTTTTGCCTTTCCCCCATCCCAGTTGTTCTTTCCTTTTGAGCAGTTTCTTTCCCTTCCACAATATTTATGTACCTTTTGGATCTTATTTACTCTTTCAGGTTCTTACCTAGGGAGACAATACGCTGTTTACACATGCGGGTCTGATTCATTTCACTTCTGAGTATGGTCTCTAGTTGCATCCATTTACCTACAAAAGCCTCAAGTTTGTCTTTCTTTATAGCGGAGTAATACACCATTGTATAAAAATACCACACCTTTTTTATCCATTCCTCGGTTGATGAGCATTTGGGTTGTTTCCAAGATTTAGCTATGAAAAATTGTGCTGCTACAAACATGGGTGCATATATATTGCTGTGGCATGATGTTTCTAATTCTTCTGGGAAAATACCCAGAAGGGAAATAGTTGGGTCAAATGGGACCTCTAGTCTAAGTTTTTTGAGTAATTTCCACAGTGGTTGCACCAGTCTACACTTCCACCAACAGTAGATAAGGGTTCCTTTTCCCCCACAGCCCCACTAGGATTTGTTATTGGTTGATTTCTTGATGATAGCCATTCTCTCTCAGGTGAGATGGAATCTCAGTGTTGTTTTCTCTCTTGGATGACCAATGATGTTGGAACATTTTTTCATATATTTATCTGCCATTTGTATTTCTTCATCTGCGAAGTGTGTATTCATCTCAAATGCCCATTTTTGGATTGGGTCTTTGAATGTGGGGAGTCTGACTTTTTAAAATTCTTTATATGTTCTAGATAGAAGTCCTTTGTCTGAGGGATAGTTGGCTAAATTTTTTTCTCAATTTGTGGGTTTTCTTTTCTCTCTGTTCGTGATTTCTTTTGATATGCAAAAACTGTTTAATAAGATGAGATCCCAGTTGTTGATTCTTTGAAATATTTCCCATGCAATTTGGTTTTTGTTCATGAACTCTCTGCCTACCCTTATGCCTTCAAGATTTCTACCTACTTTCTCTTCCAGTAGATTCAGTATTTCTGTTTAATATTATATCTTTGATCCATTTGACTTTAGTGCCTGGTGATAGACATGGGTCTGGTTTTAGTCTTCAGCATGTAGAGAGCCATTTTTCCCAGCACCATTTATTGAAGAGGCTGTCTTTCTTCCAGTGTATGTGTTTGGCCCCTTTGTCAAAGATAAGGTGACTTAGTACATTTGTAGTTGTGTCTGCATCTTCTAATCTGTTCCACTGACCCTCAGATCTGTTTGTTTGGGGTTTTTTGCCAGTACCATGCTGATTTTATCGCAGTAGCTTTGTAGTATAATTTCAAGTCAGGGACTGTGATGTCTCCTGCCTTGCCTTTGTTATGTGAAGGATGGTGACTTCAGCATATCATTTTAAGATAGAATTAATTCTAGTCTTAGGGCAAGGTTCAAAATGTGTCTTGAGAAACATCCCAGAGGGGTTGTAAAGAGTTAACTTTACAGTCCTGACTTTGCCCTGGAATGCTTCTCCAAAGATAAACCTTGCCTGAGTTGTTTCACCCCTCCCCTGGCCCTAAATAAACATTGTATCTAAAGGGAGACATATAGAACAGAGTACAGAAAGTACATATCATTGTGGCCAGAGCCTGACCTGGTCACATGGCACAAGAAAAACAACTGTGGCCAGGTCTAAACATTCCAATCTATTACTATGGATACCAAAAATGTATATAAGGCGGGAACAAATGCAGGTAAGGGCCACATCTCTGATTGGCAAAGTGGAGATAGGGAGTGACAGGTCTAATTGCTTTAATTAAAGTTCATTAAAACTCCATTTGTTCTAAATGAGTTCTTTGATCTCCTGCGGAGTTCAGCCTGGTTTTGCCCTAACAGTTGCCCAGGAAAAGCATAAATTTTTTTTTAAAGCATAACATTTTACAAAGTTCAAGTTAAATGAAATGATGTCTGGGTTTTTCTTAAATAATGTCAGAAGACAGCTGTGTGGGGAAGGTGTTACATACAGGGAATAAGATGGCCAAGTTGTTAAAATGACATGTACTAAAGGGCACAAGCTTGATTTTAGAATGTTTGAAATTTTCCATAATAAAAATAATAAAACAAAAAGATTAAATTATCAAGTTCTAGCCAGACATGGTGGCAAATGCCTGTAATCTCATACTGTGGGAGGCTGAGGCAGGGGATCACCAAGTTCGAGCCCAGGATGGCCAACTTAGTGACTTAGTGAGAACCTGTTTTAAAATAAATAATTTTAAGAAAGGCCCAGGGATGCAGCTCAGTGAGAATGCCTTGAGTTCAATCGCCACTGGGTGGGTGGGGTTCTACCCTTCTCTGACCTATAAATAGGATCACTGTTGGCTAAGCTATTCCTCTTCTAGTCTTCAGGTTCATACTGATAGTCTGTTTAAACCACTCATGACAAGGGACACAAAGAAAATCTGCTCAAATTATATATTACAATCCAGTTACTCAAGTTTATGACATTTCCCTACCAACTGCATAATTTGAATTAAAAGTAACTAGTAAAGGAAAAGGAGAAAGGAGGATGGCCCTGAGTTAATGTAAAAAATGCCCGGCATACCCAGCCACAAGACCTGAGTCCCTAATAAAAATACTGATTACACAGTCTGGAATCAAGTGTTTTTCTTATTCACCTGGCCCTAGATGAATCACTGAGGAATAGCAGCCCCCTCATAAAACCGGTGGAATGATAACCAAAGGCTTTTTCACAGGTAATTAAAGTAGGCCTCATGAAAGAGAGACCAGGTGGAGATTTCAAAAGGAAGAGGGACACCTGCAAGTTGTTTTCCAGTGTTGCTGTGACAAATCAAATGGGTCACATGTGGACTTTTAAAGAACACACCCACATTCCTGCATCCTTCACACCCTGGCTCCTCACCTGCCCCTGGACAGCCCATATTCTGCCCTGCAGCCCACCTGCCCAGCCCTCCTCGAGGCCACGGTGCACCCACGTCCGATCTAGCCTCCGCTTGCTCCTGGGTCCCCCTGTCCCTTCTCCCTTGCACACATCTCTTTATGAACATTTCCCTGGCTGCTCTTTCCCACCCTCCTGTCCCAACAACTGTCCCTCTTCTATAACCGCAAGCTGCTGTGTAGAAACATCTTGCTTTGCCCACCTCCTACCTGGACTGTGGTTAGCTGACCGGCCTGCTCTGTAAGTCGGTCAAAGCACAAAATGAAACTCAATATGGAAGAGCTTTGTGGCTGCTGCTTTTCTCTGGAGACACTTCGGCTGCTCTCTTCAGCTGAGGTGGGCCTTCAGCTTCGCCAAGAGTGGCTGCTGTGCGCTTGGGAGGAGCTCCAGTCTTCATGTCCAGCACCGGCCTTTCAGCTTGCCCGACAGACTCTCCAGCCTCTGGCCCGGCCCTGGGCTTTCCAGCAAAGACCTTTAGTCTTCCATCTTGGCTCCCTCAGCTGCCTGGTGCAGACTTGCATGGGGCATGGGATCCAGGCCCTCCTCTAGATTCTTCGGATCTCTAGCTCGACGACAGATCTCTTGCACTCTTCTGCATGTGACTCCGACTGTGGGCAAATATTATAAGCTATTCTCATAAATTTCTGTCTCCTGCACTAAATCTGTTCTCTTATAAACAATGACTGAAACAATGTCCTAAATCTTGAAATACCCATAAAATTATCTGAAACAAAGGAAGTATCCAACAAACATCAAAACTGAAATGAGGAACTACCAGTACACAGAAATAAATCTGGAAACACTGAAAAACTTTTGCAATTTAAATCATTATCCCAAAAGAATTTTCTTGAATCAACAAAGTGATTACAAAATTAATGGAGGGGAGATCATTTTTCCAAGAAGAGTCCTTCAGAGAATAAGATAATAGCAAAAATGTTTTCACTGTCATGATACCAAAAGTAATCAATGGAAACCAGGCGTGGTAGTGCACACTGGTAATCCCAGCACTTGGGAGGCTGAGACAGGAGGATCATTGTAAGTTCGAGGCCAGCCTCAGCTACAAAGTGAGCTCAAGGCCAGCCTGAACTGCATAGTAAAATGTCTCAAAAACACAAAAAGAAAAGCAAGAGTGATCAGTAGAACAAAATAGAAAGCCTAGGGGAAAAAAAGGAGCAGTATGGATACAAACAGCACATTTCAAAACCAACATCACAAAACACTGACAAAAGATAGTTTTATGGACTCATCCCTTGAGGAGCACTCCTATACTCAGTGCCAAGGAGGGGCCACTAACTCAATCTACTTTCAAGACTGCCAGCCAGGTCTCACACCCAACCATGCCAGGCCAAGGACATCCCACTATTATAGACAGCTAAGTCAAGTAGAAATGTTACAGGCAGTCAGACAGGGTGAGAGGCTCTCGAGCAAGTCAGTGCAGATTCACTACAATGGTGGCTGGAGGTGCATTCTTTGAAGGCCAGGCCTCAAGGTAAAGACCAAAAGATCACACGTACCTCCCGAGGGATCAGCAATAATGATCCATATTATAAATAGGGATCAGTCACCCAAATGGGTGACCAGAATCTCCTGATGCATCTCTTCCCAAAAATGGCCTTGTTCTTTCCATGTATGCTTGCTGCAAGACCCGCCTCTCCGCTGGATCAACATTACCTGGGCGTTTGATTGATTATTGATTGATCATAGTTTTGACCCACATTGTACCCACTGCATGATTTTGCCCTATAAAACTTCCCCTGAAAAGTGGGGTCCTCAGCAACCCACTTTCCAGGTCTCCTTCTGTTTCTCTTAGATACTTTCTTTCCCCAATAAACATTTCCTGCTGTTAGTCTCCACTGTTCCTTAGAATTCATTCTTCGATTCTGGGGAATATGAACTGTTACAATGAACTGAAATCAGAAGAAAAGATCAGCATCCTAATCCTGTGAAAGTCAGCTACCTGGGGCTTATCAAGGACATTTTAATGAATCATTCAAAGCATATTTGTTGAGTGCTCAATGTGTGTCCAGCATATTATGTTATAAACTACTGGGAAGACCAAAAAGGGTCAGACATAGACAGAACCTTCCAGGAGTCCCAGCTATACTCATAGACTCTAGCTATCGGTTAATTAACTTACTAGCAATTGAGGAACTATTAACTCATTGAATAGTTTCTACTTTCAAGGAGCTCACAGTCTAAAGTATTTTGCTTAATAAATAAATTAACCACATAGTGTGAGAAGTGATATGATGGGTAAATACAAGGGCACTTCAACACCTCTGTCTCATCTGCTGTGGTGGACAGCTGTCAGGAAGGCACCCTACAACAGCTGGTATGGAAAGAGTTGGTAGGCAGAGAGCTGTGTGGGAGGCATAGTGAGCGTGGGGGCTTGGGCAACTTGGGGAGGCCTTAGGTCTGGGAAGCGGACATCTGCTGCAGGTGTGGGGGAGGGGAATGGTGAAGGATGGGAGGCTGTGGCAGGAGGATCGCTGCACCTCCGATGCCAGCCTGAACTGCATCGTGAGACCCTGTCTCAAAAAAAAAAAAAGTCAGGGCTTAAGTGAGTTGACAAAGGGCCCAAATAATTAACTTAAACAAACTATCACAGCCAAGTGGAATGTAAGGGTCAAAACATGTCCCTAACCAAGTGGGAAAAGCAGGAAGTCGTAAACCCTCTCCCCAACAGCGGGAAGGTTGTTCTTCTCCTTCTTTCTGATGACATACATTCCATCATTCCCCACCATAAGCTCTATACTGTGGCACTTTCGAGACAGCAGGCTTCGACCTTTCTCACCCAAAACAAGAATCCAGACCACAGCACAGAAGAGAGCTGCTTATAGTAAGGTAATAATTTTACATATGTGGAAACTGAGGCTTACAAAGGATAAATAACTGGTTTCATATAATGACACCTGGCAAACTCATGGCCAAGCTGGAACCCAAGTCAGACTCTATACCATGATGCTTCCCAGACAGCAGGCTTGGCATGAATAAAAACCTATGTGCACAATAAGTACACAGCAAACGAAGGGAATTTAAGGCATCTGGTATTATTTACAAGGTTTTATCAGCATACAGCTGTAAAATATACCTAGCTCTCATATCAGATTTTTTTCTGGAATTGTCCTACTATGAACATCTCAGATATACTTAGAATTGTTATAGGCAGCTGAGTTAGATAAAAATATTATAGGCAGTCGGACAGGGCTGCACCCTGGAAGGAGCCAACACAAAAGACAAGACACCTGTGGGCCAGACCTCAAGACAAGGGGGGCTAAACAGGTGCAGCCACATACATCAAAAATTGATAAATAAGTAACAACCACCTTTAAAGAGCCAGGAAGTCACTGGCCTGACCTCCCACAGAAAAAGCCCAGCTCTGCATTCATGCCGGCTTGCTACATGACTCACTTCCCCATTTGATCTCAGTCCACTCAGTCTTACCTGGACAATTATGCCTGTAATCTTATTGGTGGACCATAGTTTTGTCCATTTCCCCTACCTTGGACCTGCCTCACCTCATGGTTTTTCCCTATAAAGTCCTTGGAAAAGACAGAGTCAGGGGTAACCCACTCGGGCCCCCCTTCTGTCCTTCTCTTGGATAGAAGCTTTCTTTCTCTCAATAAATATATTCTGCTCTTAATCTCCGTTGTTCCTAAAATTCATTCTTCGGTTTTAGAGAACATGAACTCATCTGATATCAGTCAGGTTGGGATATTTATTTTCCTGTATCATTTTGGAGGTCGCCACTGAGATATTTAGACGGAGGTAAGAGTTTGCTTTTCTTTCACAGACTCTGGATTGGGACTCATTTAGGTAACATTTTTATGCTTCAAATTGTTATGCTTTTTGCCTGTTGCTTATAATTGCTTATGTTTTGTCTTTTTACATAGTTTTGTTAAAATGTTGATAAATCTAAGTTAGAATATGGCAAGGTTATAAGGTTATGATATTTCTTTAATGAGACATTTTATTCCTGTTTTGTTCTGGTATATATTGTGTTTGATGCGTTTGAACTAATTGCTAAATGTACTGGTTTTCCATGCTTGATGTTGTTCAGCTAGGGAGAGTAATATTAGAATGCTCCTAGTGGATTTTAATATAAACTGTAAGATGGGTATCTTTAAATCTAGCTCAGACTTAGAAAAAGAACTGTAGTCTGTTCCAACTAAGTTAAGCCCGTAGAAGATGAGAGTTTATTAACGCCGAAGACAGGGAAGTCACCTTAGAGAAAGAGCACATACCCTGTCTCTGGGTCAGATGAGACATCGGAATTTTGCCCGTCCAGGAGAACACACATAAAAGCCATGTCCCGGCTTAGTGTTCTGGGCAGGTCTCCCTCGGGAGGCTGAACCTGAGACACAGTGGAGAGAACCGACTTCTGGGTGACACCAGAAGAAGCTATCTCTAAAAGCAGCACACTTCTGGGACCAAAACATATTAGTCTAAGGGAGGATCTCCAACCTTTCCTCTTCTCCTAGGTCTAGTGCAGATAATCTTGTTCAGGCTTTTAACTATCCCTTATAAAATTTTGACACAAACAGTGGTCACTCTGCCAGCTAATTAAAAGCTCTTAGAGCAGCTGCCACTCTTCAAAGCAGAGGACAGGTTTCCCCAGCATCTCTTTGGTAAATCCCCATTAAAGCCACTGGCTGATGGAATGTTGACCAGAGAGACGGCTGGATTCCTTTCTGGAGACTGATCTCTGGTCTGCGGGCCAATAGAAACTGAGAGTTGAGGGGTCATGGCCAGGGCTACTCTCTGGCGGATCCCAAAGTTCCCTCGGTGGAAACTGGCTCCTGACCGCTGAAAAAATCTCCACTTATCTATCACACCTATTTCTCTCTGCCAGTAGACTAGGAATTCTCCACAAGCTCTTCAGTCAAGCCACCCTTCAGAAACTAGGCTGAGGCAATTTACAACAATTTACATTTCACAGGCTAGGAGGGGAACGATTTACATTTGTGCCTTACATATGCTAACTAAGAGTAAAGAGGTTCTTATCAGTCTTAACTACCTTCCCTTTAACAATATTTAAATGTGATTACTAGATGGTAAATTTGTTTAACCTGTGAGTTTCAAAGTTTAAAACAAAGTCTTGTCCTGTTGTTAAGAAAGGCTGCCTAGGTGATTAGGTAATGAACCCAGGTGGCTGGAGGCTTTGTCCAGTGCACGGGACAGAACTCCTCTAGCCAGTTGTTGGTTCTATTTAAGAAGTGATCTTTGTGGCTCGAGAATATCTAAGCACTTTCAACTTGCTTTTTATGCCTATGTCCAAAAAATTAAAAAGCAATAGTTTATTACAAAGATATGCTTCCTGCTGGGGATATTCCTATTACCAGGCCAACTGTAACTTAGCTTGTAGGAGTAAATACACAGTTCTTGAGTTTTCTGGGAGGATAAAATTGCGCATCAGTTCAAGGGTGGATAGGCTGATCGGATTTTGTCCTCTGCTCTCTCCAGAAGGCATCCACCTGCCCTGGAGTGGAATCTACTTAAGGGACGCCTTAAGGGTACAAAGACTAATTAGAGGTAGAAAGGAGACATCCGACCTCTCTCTTCTTATCTTTACAGACCAGGGGAAACTCACAGTCAGAATTGCTTACTCCTCTGACATGCGTCATTAAGTACTGGAAGATGTTTGATCCTGACTCCTTAAAAAAGAGCCGTTTAATATTTTTCTGCACATGTGCGTGGCCTACTTATCCCCTAGAACCAAAATGGAATACAGAGGGAAGTATTAATTATGATACTATTTTACAACTAGAAAGATACTGTAAAAAGGAAGGAAAATGGTCTGAAGTGCCATATGTTCAAATTTTCTTTGGGTTAAGAAATAGTCCTTATTTACTTTCAAAATGTAAAAATGAGCCACAGGAAAACAGGACATCTCAGATTCTCAAGGCACCCACTATACTGGAGCCTGAGATTGCTCCTCCCCAATATTCAGAGTCAGAGGACCAGACAGCTTTAATTAGAGCCTCACCCACCATTCCTGAACCTAAGGTTTCCCCAACTTGCCCTTCTAAGTTAGAGGATAAAGCTTCTAGACCAGCTATATCCAAGCCTCTACAGAACTATACCCTTCCTTAGCTGAGTTTAGACAAGCACCTCAAGGACAATATCCATTACAAGAGGTAATTGGACAACTTGGAACTGCCAGAGTTCATGTGCCTTTTTCTCTCAGTGACCTAAAACAAATAAAGTCAGATCTTGGAAAATTTCTAGATGACCCTGATAAGTACATTGAGGTATTTAGAGGCCTCACTCAGACCTATAAGCTAGACTGGAAAGATATGTTACTCTTAAATCAAACATTGACCCCTAATGAGAAAGAGGCAGCACTATAGGCTGCTATAACATTTGGAGATGAATACCATATTATTAATTTCAGAAGGCCAGAAGAAAGACAAGAAGGGGAACTACCGGTTCCCACTGGAGCTCAGGCTGTCCCTACCCAGGACCCTTACTGGCCTAGCGACCATATGGGAGACTGGAATAGGAGACACTTTCAGACATGTATTCTTAAAGGTCTAAGAAGGATAAGAGCTAAGCCATACAATTATTTTAAACTGTCAGCTGTCCAACAAGAAAAAAGGAAACACCCCTCTGCTGTCTTAGATCGCTTACAAGAGGCATTGATAAAACATACTTCCCTAGATCCTAATTCAATAGAGGGACAAGCTATTCTTAAAGATAAGTTCACTACTCAGTCAGCCCCAGATACTAGAAAAAAGATACAAAAAAAGGCTTTTTCCCCAGATAGTTCCCTGGATGTGTTAGTAAAGTTTGCCTCCTCAGTGTTTTATAACTGTGATGAGGAGGAAGCCAAAGAGAGAAAACAAAGAGACCGAGAAAAAGCAGCTGCCTTTGCAGCAGCACTAAGAGAAACAAACCCCAAGTCTGATTCTCGGGACCTCAAGAAATCAACGACTACCTTGGTCTGCTACCGCTGTCAGAAGCCAGGCCACCTTAAGAGGGACTGTCTTAAAAAGCCCCCTGGGCCATGCCCTGACTGTAAAGGTGACCACTGGAGGTCGGACTGCCCTCTAAAGCAAAGGCCCCAGAGTTCAGACCCATCCTACCAGTTGGTCCAACAAGAATGAAGGGGCCCGGGGCACACTTTGCCCTCTCCCTCTGGCCGAACTGTCATCTCCACGGAGGAGCCCCGGGTAATCATGACTATAGAGGGAAAGAAAACCAGCCTATTGCTGGACACTGGCGCAAGTCTCTCGGTCCTTCTTTTCAATCCTGGCCTTCCTTCTAGCTGCGGTACCTCAGTGAAAGGAGTCACTGGAGAGGAGGTAATTCGCTATTTTTCACAACCTTTAGGCTGTAACTTGGATGGTTTTCTTTTTTCACATTCCTTTTTGATAATGCCTAAATGTCCAGTCCCTCTTTTGGGAAGAGATATTTTATCTTGTTTAAATACTATAATATATATGCATCCAGATCAGATACACTGTCTTCCCTTGTGGAGACAGAAATAAATCCTAAAGTATGGGCTACTAAAGACAAAATAGGTAGGGCATTGGAAGCTGCTCCAGTAAAAATATATCTCAGAAATTCTACTATTTTCCCTAATCAGAGACAATATCCTTTAAAACCTGAAGTTAAAAAAGGGTTATTCTAGCAGTCCATGCAACACTCCAATTTTGGGAATCCAAAAGCCCAATGGGAAATGGAGATTAGTGCAGGACCTTAGATTGGTAAATGGCAGTAGTGCCAATTCACCCAGTTGTACCTAACCCATATACACTCCTTTCTCAAATTCCAGGAGATGCCAGTTGGTTTTCAATGTTAGATTTAAAAGATGCTTTCTTTTGTATTCCTTTACAGAGAGATTTGCAGTTTCTCTTTGCTTTTAAAGATCCTCATATCCTAGGCCTCAGTCCATTTAAAATACTTACAGATCAAATATGGGATGATTATATATGGTTAACTCCCACTATAGGTCATCTCAGGAGAAAGGCCCCATTATGTTGGGAACAAAAAAATCATTCCTATTCTCATTGGCCTAACTCCACTAAATACTTGGGGTGGACAGCCCCTGAACAATGTATACATATAATAACTTTACAGGCTAAAGACTGGTTTGCAACAGATTGGTTTACTCGCCCTGGAATTAGATGGGAAGCCCCCAATGGCACTCATTGGTCTTGTGGGACCAATTTGTGGCCCTGGCTACCCCCTGGATGGATAGGAAGATGCACATTAGGATTTGCCTGGTTACAAGGCAGAAGTGTCAAAACTATTGACAAACCTGCTAATTTAGCCCGCTTACAACACCGATGGTCTAGGAGTGTGTTTCACTGGTATGATCACTTGGCGTCTATCTTTATCCCTTCCCTAGGGTTAGAAGACGTCATGCAGCACATCGAGGCCTTAACTAACTATACTCAGCGGGCCTTAAGTGACACCGCAGCTGGTCTCTCTCTCCTAAATGAAGAAGTAAAATTAATGAGGGAGGCCGTCCTCCAAAATCGGATGACATTAGACATTCTAACAGCAGCACAAGGGGGTACCTGTGCAATTATAAAAACTAAATGTTGTGTGTACATTCCTGATCCCTCTGCTAATGTCTCAACGGCTATTCAAGATATCAGGCAACAGATCAATGATATGTCAGATTCTAAAAATCCCTGGAACTTATCCTCTCTATGGGAGGTCATTACTGGTTCCTCTTGGTGAAAATCTTTGATAACTATATTCTTTTTTTTTTTTTGATAACTATATTCATAATAATCTTGTTGATCTTATTATTTGGCCCATGCATACTTAATTGGTTCTTTGCCTTTGTCTCCTCCAGATTTAAAACTATACACCTACCCAAGATAAAAATGCCTGGTGTCTATCGAGGGCCTTTAGATAGACCCTCTGGAGAGAATCTCTGACTGCTGATCAACAACTACGACCCCTTTCAGCCTGAAGAAACCAGAGTGGTCATCGCCCGTTACTCCCTCACGGCAGTTCGGGTTACTTCTTCAGAGGGGGGAATGTTATAGGCAGCTGAGTTAGATAAAAATATTATAGGCAGTCAGACAGGGCTGTGCCCTGGAAGGAGCCAACACAAAAGATAAGACACCTGTGGGCCAGACCTCAAGACAAGGGGGGCTAAACAGGTGCAGCCACCACGTACATCAAAAATTGATAAGTAACAACCACCTTCAAAGAGCCAGGAAGTCACTGGCCTGACCTCCCACAGAAAAAGCCCAGCTCTGCATTCATGCCCGCTTGCTACATGACTCACTTCCCCATTTGATCTCAGTCCACTCAGTCTTACCTGGACAATTATGCCTGTAATCTTATTGGTGGACCATAGTTTTGTCCATTTCCCCTACCTTGGACCCGCCTCACCTCATGGGTTTTCCCTATAAAGGCCCTGGAAAAGACAGTCGGGGGTAACCCACTCGGGCCCCCCTTCTGTCCTCTTGGATAGAAGCTTTCTTTCTCTCAATAAATATATTCTGCTCTTAACCTCCGTTGTTCCTAAAATTCATTCTTCAGTTTTAGAGAACACAAACTCGTCTGATATCAGTCAGGTTGGGATATTTATTTTCCTGTATCAGAATGATAGAAGAAAACGCTGAATCCGCGCATGCACTAGGCCTCACCCACATGAATGAGCAGCAAGCACACCTTCACACGTCACGCCAGGCTCAAGATCTCATCTAGAGGAGCCTAAGAACAGGCAGGGAGAGGTGCTCTTAAGGAGAAGAGCTGCACAGGGCTAGAAATGAGCACAGAAGGGCTTCTGCCTCTGCCTGGGTTTTTTACCCATGTAGTTTTACTTCAGGCCGCTTCTCCTGTGTAACTAGGTCCCCACTCCTGTTGGGGAAATTATGCCTTGTAGGGCCCTGCACTGTTGAACTTTTGTATAGTGTTATTCAATACAGGCTTCGGACAATCACAGCCAACAACCTTGCCCTTGTCGCTGTAGCAGACATCCCCAACACTGGCATTACATAGGCGACACCCGTTGTCACCTTGCCCATCATAGCGATGCCCCTATTCAGCAGGAAGAAGTCTTAAGAGGAGTCATTGCTCCCTATAACCAAAATGGGTTTCCTGCCTCACTGTAATTCCTGCTAAGTCGCTATGGTGCTGCCCACTGAAGGTCATGTGCTATGGTGCTGAGCTAGCATGGCACTGCCCATAGGACGTCATGTGCTAAGCCCCACCCTTCTTCTCAAATTACAACTTCCTACTTCCCTTTTGGTAGTATCCTGTTTCCTTTTCCCAGGCTCCTGCCCAATCCTGGTCTGCCACATCAGGTGGTTTGCCCCCTTAACCCCGCCTCCAGCCTGGGTCTATTTAACCTTTGACCCTAAGCCAGGCTATCAGAAACTCCACATCACTCTTTCTCTACAGTGGTCTTTTCCATGCCCACAATAAAGGCGTTTTATTGTTTCACTTCTCTCTGTGCTGGAAAAACCTATCAGGAAACACAAAATGTTATACCCATACATAATATTATTCAGTAACAAGAAGAAATGAAATTACTGGGCTGGGGATATAGCTCAGCAGCATAAGTGCTTGCCTGGCAAGCTTGAGGTCATAAGTTCAATTCCCGATTCTAAAAAAAAAAAAAGATTATTTTGAGCTAGGTGTGGTAGAGCATGCCTGTAATCCCAGTACTCGGGAGGGTACAGCAGGAGGATTGTTGTGAGTTCGAGACCAGCCTGAGCTATGAGGTGAGCTCAAGGTCAGCCTAAACTGCATAGTGAGACCCTGTCTCAAAAAGACAAAGAAAGAAATGAAATTACTTTTGGTGTTTTGATTTTCCTCTTTCTCCCCTCGTAGGAACTGAGTTCTGATAGTTCTTTGTGAATGTGAAGCTTATTCCTGCCCAAATGCACTGTGGACCACCTGAGTGACTCTCTTTGAAAGAGGAACAACTGTCTCCATTTTGGCTGAGCCTGACCCTTTCCATGTATTGATGTGTACAGAGCTGGCCAGGACCTTTCCTTATCCCTTCAGTTGGCTTTAAGTAATGTGTATTGGTCTAGTGAGGTGCTGATGGTAGTCCTTGAGGTCCACGGGCAGGGTTTCCTTGTGCGAGCCAGGTTGAGGCCGAATGTTGTACCAAGGCTCCACACTGTCAGCTGGGATCCAGACAGAGATTACGACTTCCTGGGGCTTGAAAGATTACATATCTGAGCGGAAGCACGGACCCCAAAATGTTAGACACTATCTCAATTGTGTTATGCAAATTACACTTTGCATATCCTTCCCTCTGCATGCTGCAGAGGTGATTTCAGGCCTCCTTCCTAGCCCGGCTCACAGCACTCACATACTTCCCGCCATTCTCACCGTCACTCATCCTCAAGCCACTCCTTTCTTCATGAATTAAAAAAACCCGGTTTGGCCCAGGGTTGAGGCCTTTGTTCTGGATGGCCATCAGTGCAGCTGGACTCAGGGCCCCTTGGCTCCCCACAACTACAAATACGCCTTTGTGCCTTTATTCTTGCCGTGGGCTACACTGGAAGTGGAACTGGAATTAACTAACTAGAATGCCGGTAACTTCTCCATGGAATTACAAATATAAACTCCCTGGGCTGCAGTGAGGACTGGGAAGGGCTCTCTAAACTGCATCACTCTCTCTTCCACTTGGAAAACCCCTCAACCCCTCACCGCCTGGCCAGCTCCTGGTCACTCTGATCTCATTCGTGTGTCACTTCTCTAGAGATCTCCACACACTGTCTACCCAACCCGGCAGCCCATCTCTGCTTAGCTGCTCTGCCTTGTTTTTCACTAAGGTCTTACTGCTGTATTTTCTGTGTATTGCTGGTTGGTCTCTGATATGCCTTTCTCCTCTGGGTGAGCAGGTAACTTTTCCGCTGGCCTACCACTCTCTCATCAGAGTCAATCATAGTACAAGATCAATATTAGCTTAGTTACTAGATAAACAAATGCCCTTCAGGCCCCCGGGAACGGCTCACCAGGGCGGAGACCAGTGGTCCACCAGGGCAACCCTGAGGACTCAACCAGGCCTCCAGACATGCTGTATCGAGGCAGAGCCTGGCAGTTCACTGGGTAATCCCTCCTACTCGACCAGACCCCTGATGGCCTTGAGGGCTTGTCAATGGGGGCTTGACCATAGTGAACCTGGTTCCCTGCCTATCTACCATCTTTGAGGATGGGTGCTTTTCCACCTCCTGCCATAGCAATTTGTGTGCACCTATGTTTGTTACAGCATAATTTGAAGCAGCAATGTCTCTCCCCAATTTGAGAGCCTGAGGGAGTAAATAAACCAAAAAAATTAGTTATTATCAGAGGGAAGACAACTAATTGGGTGGTAGAACAACGGAGCTGAGGCTGGAGAAAATTGATTAATCGAATGAGCCATCACTGAGTAACAAATGCAAAGATAACATTATGTAATTCAGCATCCAGTGTTAATTCCCTACAACTCTATAATTTGGTATTTCCTTTATTGTTTTTGTGTTAACAAATGCAAAGATAACATAATTTAATACAGCATCCAGTGCTAATTCCCTACTATCTTCTCTATAATTTTGTATTTCCTGTACTGTTTTTGTGTTATTCTGGTTTATATATCTCCATTCTTTTGTCTTTAAAATATAAATAAATAAATAAATAAATAAATGCCCTTATGACTCAAGAAAAACAAAAAATAAAATACTGTAGTACAGATAGACATTATAACATGGAGAAATGAAACCACTGCTGAGTGCAAGAAGCCAGTCACATGCATGATTTCCATCTGATGCCATGTCTAGAATGGATACTTCTATGAAATAAATCTAAAGAGACACAGAATAGGTTAGTGGTCACCTAAGGATGAGGGGAGGAGTGGGACAGTTAGAGGTGACAGCTATGGTTTCCTTGTCAGGTAGTGAAAATGCTCTAAAATGACTTGTGAGCCAGGCGGGGTGGCTTGCACCTGTAATCCAAGCGCTCGGGAGGCTGAGGAAGGAAAATTGCTGAGTTGGAGGCCAGCCACAGCTACACTGTAAGTTCAAGGCCGGCCTGAAGTACATAGCAAAACCCTGTCTCAGACAAATAAATAAATAAATAAATAAAATTGTGGTAAAGGATGAATAACTCTGTGAGCATATCCAAAGCAAGCAAACTTTATACTTTAAATTGAGTGAATTTATGGTTTGTAAATTATATCCTAATAAAGTTGTCACATTAAGGGGAAAAAAGTTGGGACCCATATGCTAAACCATTTATGGTGACCATCTACTAAAATAAAATGTCTAACTAGGATACACAGCTCCTAACAATATTCAAAACATTCAAGGTACGATCAAGAACCACTCATCACAGCAAAACGTAAAATAATGACCTGAATGAAAAGAAAATGATTAGCAGATGCCAACATCAAAAGGAATTAGATTTTAAAAGTCATCATTTTAACAGGCAATTACAAATACCCTTGAAACAAATGGCAAAATAAAAATAAAAAGCTCTGCAAAGAAATAGAAAATAATGGAAAAGAACCAAATGCAGTTTAAAGATCTGGAAAATGCAATAATCAAAATAAAAACCTCACTGGTAAAATGAATGTAACAGAGAAAAGAATCAGGAGAATTGAAACTGGAAATGGAACGGAGTCAACTAATCTGAAGAAGGGGAAAAAACATGGCCTTGAGCCTTGGGAGATCACAGCAAAGGATTTAATGCACATTTCATGGATTACAGAAAGAGAAGAAGCTCCGCATGGTGGGTGGCCCCCATAACCCGTCATGCTGGAGGCCAAGGCCAGAGGACCACAAGTTCAAGCCCAGCCTAAGCAACAGATCATGAGGATGCTCCCAGTGGAAACAAAAAATTGTAAATAAGGAGAGGAAGAGACCTTGAAGGGAGCAGAGGGGAAGGGGGTAAAAAAGAAGCAAGATATATCACGTACAGGTACAAACTCCACATGATGAATGTGATCACTGTGCATATCTAAGATGTACCAATAAAATAAAAGCAAAAAAAAAAAAAAAAAAAGACAATGCTCCCCTCCAAAAGGAGGAGGAATCCGGGGATGCACTCAGTGCTGTGTTAAAATCACAGAAGAGAAAGGGTATAGAGGAAAAAGAAGGGCTGAAAAATTATCCTAAGAAATGTTCGAAAACTTCTCAATTTGGCAAAAAGACAAACCAACAGATCAACAAGGTGAAAGAACACAGAATAGGGTAAATCTAAATAAATTCATGAAGCCCTCACATGGTGGTGCACACTTGCAATCCCAGCACTTGGGATGTGAGTTCAAGGCCAGCCTGGCCTTCAAAGTGAGTGTAAGGCCAGCCTGAACTGCATAGTGAAACCCTGTCTCAAAAAGACAAAAACAACAACAACAACAACAACAAAAACCCAGGAAAACCAAAGAAGTTCATGAAAGAGCATATCATAATTAAACTTCTGAAAACTAAAAAGAAAGAAAAAGACCTTTAAAACAGCAGGGGAGAAAGGATGTATTAGCTATGAGGAGATGTGAATTTCAATGATAGGATTTCTCATCTGAAATCACGGAAGTCTGAATAAAGTAGCATCCGAAGTAGCATGTTTTTCAAATGTCGAAAATAAGAACTGTCAACCACAACTTCTATAAAGAAAAGTAGCTAGTCAAGCATGGCGGTGCACCCTGGGGAGCCCAGCACTCTGGGAGGCTGAGACTGGAGGATCCCAAATCCAAGCCCACGCTGGGCAACTTAGCGACTTCGTGAGATTAGTGAGAGCTTGTCTTTGTTTTTGTTTGTTTTCATTTTTGTTTTGAGACATGGTCTCACTATGTAGTCCAGGCTGGTTTCAAACTCACAGCAATCCTCCTGCCTCAGCCTTACAAGGGTGTACCACCACACCTGGCTAGTGAGACCCTATCTTGAAAATAAAAAATAAAAAAGGCTGAGGATCTAGGTCAGTATGAAGGTCATGAATTCAACACCCACTACCACAAAAAGAGAGGGAGAAATGGAGAGCTGACAAAATCTTAAGAAAACAAAGAACTACGAGAAAATACAAAATATATTGATATCAATATATGAATAATTACAGATGTTTCCTATAATAGTAATTAAATATTTAGCAATCATAGATTCCTCCCCTCTCCAACACCAACGCCAGTGAGACTCATCTAGACGCAGGGCTCACTGAATATTTCCTACTCCCTTAATTTTCTTAGTTAAAAAGAAAGTGTCATGCCTCTGTTCAAAATCTTGTATCAATTTGACAGTTTTTGTTCTAGTTAAAATGTCAAACTTTGCCAGGTATAGTGCTGCCTGCCTGTAATGCCAGCACTTGGGAGGCTGAGGCAAGAGGATTACTGCGAGTTCAAGGCCAGCCTGGGCTACAAAGTGAATTGAAGGCCAGCCTGAACTGCATAGCAAGACCCTGTTTGAAAAGAAAAAAAAAGTCAAACTTTACAAGCCTAAAATCACAAAGAGCTATTTTTTAAAAGACACAAGATCAACATGATTCAACCATTTGAAATTAAGTCTATTTTAAATAGCATCTGTTAAAGATGAAGCCTAAAGTAGTAACCATCACACTTTAACTACCTTAAAATCCAAGTCATTATCGAGCAAATAACAGTTTTCTCAGTCCACTTTAATTTATAAAGATTGCGTGTCTCTGTGTTTAAAACAAGAATGACCATGCAAGTTTGACTTAGTGACCTGTTCAGCAACCAAGAAAAGAAACAGCCCAACAGCTTGCAAAACCATGAATTCAAGGTCTGTTTTACAGTATTTACCAACGGATTCATTCAACCTACTTTTACTGAGTTTCTAAAATACAGCAGGTATTGTTCAATGTGGTGATGAACAGATAAATGAAGTATGCTCCCAGACCTCAAGAACTCCTAGACATGAAAAAAACAGTCTCATGTGAAATCATACCAAACATGTACGACATGTACAAAGTATCCAGGAAATCAATCGTGCCAACAAAGGTAATATTTATCCTGACCTTAACATGACCAGTGAAATGCTGTTGTTCTTCAGGGTTCCAGCGCTCTTACTTCCTGCTCTAGATCCCGTTCTCAGCCCTAGATGCAAATCACAGACACCCAGGAAGTCCAACCCTGCACCAGACCAAATGGATCAGAATCTCTGTAGATGCTTCATTATGCCAGCTTCACCCATTAAAGCTCTGCAGGTGGTTTTCAGGCAATGCTTGTGTTGATACCCCCCGGCCCAGATCACTGCACCTACCTCTGATGCTTTCCTTTTCTCCCTGGTACAGCCCCTCCATCTCTCTCTCCATCTAAGGCCCAACCACTCTTGAGCTATCTCTTGGCCATCAAGATGGTACCACTGGATTTCTCCACCCTCTCCAAAATCTGTTCCTTTTCCTATATTTCCTTAAAAGATGAACAGACCCAACAAGCCAGAAGTCAAGCCATTTTAGGAGTGGGAATGTGGCTCAGTGGTAGAGTACTTGTCTAGCATGCACAGGGCCTGGGTTTGATCCTCAACATTTAAAAAAAGAAGAGCTTCAAATCCACCCATCAGCCTCACTGACTCATCCCTCACCTGGGATGAGCACCACGCAGCTCCAGTCCTGTCCTCTTAACCCATTCTCCATGGTCCCCCAGAAGAATCAGGGATCTTTCTCAAAATGCATCTGTCTGCAACTCATTCATGTGACCTGTGCAGACAGGGATCAAAACCCATCCGATTTCAAAGCCCTGCCCTCAGAGCTAAGAGAGAGAAGATGTCAAGTGAATGAAACAATCACAGATACTTTGAGTTTTTTGGTTTGGTTTGGTTTGGTTTTGGTTTTGGTTTTTTGAGACAGGGTCTTGCTATGTAGTTCAGGCTGGATTTCAAATCACTATGTAGCCGAGGCTAGCCTCAAACTTGCAGCGATCCTCCTGCCTCAGCCTCCTGAGTGCTGAGATTATAGACTCTCACAGGTACTTTGACAACAAACATCAAGAGGAAGATAAACTGGGGGCAGATGTGGGAAAGCTTTACCACACACAATGGTAACAGTAAGCATGTATATTCTCCAGATGGACTCGAGCATTACATGCAGCAAGACACATCCTGGGATGGGAACAGGCCAGAACTGACAAGATCTTCCCAGGCTGAAATCTTCCGAAGGTTCCTCACCACTCCAGAATAAAAGGAGGTCCTCAGATCTAAAAGGTCATTCATGAGCTGCTTTCCTCTCATCCTGCCCTTTCACCAGCCTCCCCAAATCCAGTTCTTTCTCAAATGCTGTAGGTTATCATACACTTCTGTGCACATTATTCCCTCTCCCCAAAGTGCTGCTCTTCCCTCACTTTTCCTTGTCCAGAGCCAGCTCTTTGGAAAATTTTATTATTTTACTGAATGCCTGCAATGTGCTTGGCACTGTTCTATAATACAAAGCAGCCACTGGAGCTCATCAGTTTGTCCTGTCATCTCTCATACTAGGCTTTTTTAGGCAAAGGATCAAAATTCCCTTTGGATACTGGACTTACCACTACCACTGTCCACTATTGGTTACTTTGCCGTCATGGGACACAGTACTGACACCCACAACTCAAGGGAGAGGTTTATTTTGGCTGGCAGTTCATAGAGGTTCCATCCACAGTCTGCTGGATCCAAGGCAGGGCGGCATGGCAGAGGGGCAGGGGACAGGAAGCACAGAGAGGCAAGGGAAGAGCAGGTAAGGGAGAGAGACCTTCCAGGCCATGCCCACAGTGACATACCTCTTCTGACCAGACCCCCCCCCAGCAGCAAGTCAGCTATAACCCCCCTGATCCAATCCCTTCCAAAGCCCCATATGTGTGCACCACTGCTGAGATTCTCATTTATCCAGTCTGGTGCAGGGTCAGCCCTTCTTATTTCAAAAATGCTACTGAGCTATACACCATAACACCCACTAACTAGTCAGGGAAGAAAATAAAAGAAACCATTGTAATAGTCATGGAGACGGCAGCAGGGTGCTATAGAACACAAAGAAAAGTCACTTCCTGAGCTGAACTGAGCCAGGGGTGGTGGCACACGCCTGTAAACCTGGGAGGCTGAGACAGGAGGACTGTTGCAAGTTCGAGACTAGCCTGGGCTACAAAGTGAGCTCAGACCAGCCTGAACTGCATGAGACCCAGTCTCAAAAAATGACAAACAAACGAACAAAAAAAAGCTGAACTGAGGAGGAATCTAAAAAAACGTGTACGTGGACAAAAACTGTCCCTTACCCTGTCCAGGGCAGTGCTCAGAGAGGACCCTGTAGTCATTTCTATCAGTCATTTGCACAGCCTTAATTACAGTGTGTTAAATGGTCTGTCCCCTTAACTGCTTTCCGTGTGCATACTGTCTCACAAGGGCCTGGGAAGAGGAGAATCCCCACTACAGGGGTTCTGAAGGGCTAGTTCACCCCGCCAGGTTTGGAAGCTGATGAGAATTTTTGAAGAAAACAAGTGGCAGGATCCGATTTACATTTGAAGAGTGCAAGTCCCAGAGGCATCAAGGCCCAAAGGCAGCTACTGGCTCTGGTCAGAAAAAAAATAGTCAAGGCCTGGACCAATCTGCAGTCCCTGAGGACAGAAAAAGATCTGCGGTAGCAATCATAGGATCTGTGCCCCGATCTGTGACAGGCAAGTGTCAGGAGAAAAGGTGATTGTAGAGGGTGATTTCTAGGGTAAAGATCTAAAAACAAAAAGCATTTTCATATGTGTGCTTGAGGGGGTAGAGGGGAGATTGCGTAGGGAAGAAGATAACCACGCTTAAGGTGCGAAGCGACTGTGTGTTGATACCTGGTAGAGAGATCAAAATTGGGACCTGAAACTTGAAGTGGGAGCTAGATGCACACCTTGGAGAACCTGAAATACACAGATGCTATCTGAAGCCAGGAACGGAAGTATAAGCACCCAAGGAAATTAGAGCACAGAGAACATCGCACACAAAGGGAACACAACACCACGTTTTCTGAGAAAAGGGAAGTACCTAGGGAAGGTGTTTTTGTTTGTTTGGGATGGTGGCAACCAGAACTTACATACATCTGAGGGGGAAAAATGGTAACATAGGGAGATCAGGGATGTCAGCCTTAGAAAGGAATACCCCTCTTCCTCAGAGACAAAAGGAAAAAGATCTGAAATCTGCTAAGCACAGCCACAGACAAAAATGACAGATCCTCAAAGCTCAGGGCTGATGCCCACCAACCTCTTCCATAAAGTGCGAGGTGAAATACTCAGTGAAGGGTAGGCAGGAATGGGAGGAAAAGTCAAACAATGGTAGAGATATGTAAATAGCAGTGCAAGATTTAGTGCCAAAGAGGAGCCCGTGAGGAAGTCACGAGATCTCCATGCAGTGTAGGTGAAGCTGGGATCCGACGGGACAGCACCCAGGGCGGCTCACTTACAGGATTTTCTCCAGCCTGCCCAGGGGAGCCCAGGAGCCAAAAAAGCTGATTCAGGCTTGAGATCATCACAGCAAACAAGGCAAGAATAGCACAAGGCCCAGAACAGCGCTTTTTATAATTAATCTTTAAAGGTCAGATGTACTCTTCTTAAAAAATGACTTCTTATCCTCTGACAGCCAGTACACTGTCGGGAATGAGAGAGGGAGAGAGACTGGCGGATAATTCCCTTTAACTCCTAGAAAACTTGTCAAAACTTCCAGTCCTGAGCAAATGTAATTCCTTTGGCTGCTGATTCTAAGAAAGCCAAACCTGATTCCCCCTGGCTCCTAAAGGATGAAAATTCTTTGTAGCTGTCTAGATATCGAGCTTTACGTATACTGCTATTTCACTTTTGCTTTTTTTTTTTTTTTTTTTGGCGGTACTGGGGATTGAACTCAGGACCCTGCGCTTGCTAGGCAGGCGCTTATTCCACTGAGCTATATCCCCAGCCCTGTATACTGCTATTTCAGCTGGGGGACGGTGGCTGGGAAAGGTAAACACTGCACCCGGGAGAGGAGGGGGTGATTATACCACCGTGCAGCCTAAGCACCCTTCACAGAGGTTATGATAAAACACTACAGGACATGGAGGCAGAATTCAGTTTCTCCCAAGTAAGTGCACTCGGAGTTGATAATTTAATCCCCTTTTTCACTAATTCGTCCTGCCCTCTCCCGGCATCACTCTTCAGGTACACGGTCAGAAATCCACCGCCCGTGGATAATGGCTTTTACAGCCATACGGAGAGCACAACAGGCCTGGAAAGAGGAAGAGGCTAACCTGCCGAGTACCTACCACGCGCCCGGCCTACTGTGCGCCAGCCCCAGGGCCACTTCCCCGTTGTGAGCGGAGCCGATCTAAGGACGAACCGTGATGCTGAAACTATAGCCCTGGCCTTCAGAGAGTGGGAAACTATCTGGAAGTTCAAAGGTAAAGGAAGAGGAGTTAGCTGCGGCGGCCGATGGAAGCACGAGGGGAGCTGGGAAAGGGTGTCTGGGAGCAAAGAGACGAAAGACCCAGGGAAGCCCGAGGGGACAGGCGACGGGAACGGAGAGGGGACAAGTACACAGCCTAAGCGCAGGGTGCGGGGAGGAGGGGGGCGGATGCGTGCGCGCGAGGGTCTCGTTCCGGAGAGAAGCCCCGCAGGATCGCCGAGCGGGACGCGGAGGGGAGGGGCGAGGGCAGAGCGCAGGGAGGCGCCCAGGGACCCTGGCGCGGCGAACCCGGACCCCCTGAGGGCGGTGTACAGGGAGGCGGAAGTCGGGTGCCTGCGGGTGGGGGTCTCCATTTCGGGAGAAGCCCCCCAGACTGCGGACTGGGGCGAGGACGGACGGGGACCGCGGGAGGGGAAGAGGGCAGCGAGCAGACAGGCGACCAGGGACACGCGCGATGGGGAAGGGAAGGGAGCAGGGGTCGGAGCAGACAGGGACACGGCGCGCGGGAGCGGCGCGGGGACGCGGGGCGCGACCGGCCCCAGCTCAGCGGACCGCGGCGAGCGCGGCGTCCCTTACCTGGGACGAGCGAGGACCCGCCGCGCCCCCTCGCCGGCATCCTGGGCGCAGCCGCTTCTCCCACCGCCCTAGGTGGCGGCCATCGCGCCTTCCCGCGCTCTCTCCTTCACTGCCAGGCGCCAGGCGCTAGGCGCCGCCACCCCGGCCCGGCCCCGCGGAGACGCGACACCGCGAGCCGTTCGCGTGGCCGCCTCAGCAGCGACTCCCACGGTCCCCGCCTCAGCTCTGGCCGCAAGCCTCAGGGCGGCCACGGAATCTCACCCGGACCGCGATTGGCTGCCGGGAGTCCTGCTGGGCGATGTGTCGACCTCTCTGATTGGTGAGTTCTGGGGGGGCTCCTCCAAGAGGGGTGTCGAGGTTTGCAGCGGTGCTAGCGGGGCAGGCGCCGAGGGGGCGGGGTCTGACGTCGCCGCGCCCGCAGCGCCCTGCTCCTTGCCACCGCCCTGTATTTGCGCATGCCCGGAGGCTCCCGGGCGTCACCTGCCTGCACGGTTGCCGGAGCAACGGTTCGCGTGGGCAAAGGGAGGTGAACCTCTCGGAGGAGGCGGTCTGCAGCGCCCCTTCCCCCACGTGGATGGCCAAGAAGGCCTTCACCTGTGAACCCCTGAAACAGAACAGGAGAAAGAGCTTTTCCAGAAAACACCCTCTTTGCTTGGCCTTTGCTTCACATCCTACCTCTGCCCGCTGCTGGCGGAGCTGCTGTCAGAGCGTGGTCATAGCTCTCAAATACGCACGTCAAATCGCACACAATTCCCTTGCACCCTAAAGTGTAACTGAGCGACACTGGAGTCTGTCCCAATAGGTATGAGTGGGGAACTGACTACCTGAGAGAACAGAAGTGAAAATTACAAAGGAGAAGGCCAAAGAGAAGAGGTAGAGGAGATGACTGAAATTGCACAACTGAAAAATTAATCATTCACTTTTGCAAGTCCTAAAGGGACATCCACAAGAGGTTCAGCGGTAACTGTTCAATAAACAGTTACTGCAACTCTACTAACATGCACTAAAGAAGCACGGGCTCAGGATCTAACAGCTCTAACCAAGATTACTGCCCTATCATCTTGGAACCAGTTTTGTTACGTGTAGGGATGAGATCCAATAGACATCTTAGAAAGACCAGCATTAATTCACACAAAAATGTCCACGTGAATTATTCGTAATAGTTAAAAGGTATAACCTAGGCGTTCATCAACTGATTAGTAGATAAGTAAAATGTGATCTAGTCTACAATTGAATACCATTCAGATATAAAAAGCAATTGATACATACTTCAAAATAGATGAACCTTGGAAATACGCTAAGTAAAAGAAGCTAGTTACAAAAGACCAAATGTGTGTGTGTGTGTGTGTGTGTGTGTGTATGTGTGTGTGTGTGTGTGTTGGGAATCAAACTCAGGACCTTGCACTTGCCAGGCAGGCACTTGTGCTGCTGAGCTATATCCTTGGCCCCAAAAGACCAAATATTGTATGATTTAACTTACATGAAATGTCTAGAGTGTCCTAAAGACAGGAAGTGGAGGGATCTGAGGGAAAATGAGAAGTGTCTGAGGCCGAGTGTGGGATTTCTTCGGGGAGTGCTGTATGTGTCCTAAAAGTGACTGTGGTGAAAGTTGCGCAATTCTGTGACTATATTAAAAGCCATTGGCACTTGAAGTGGTGAATTGTTTGGTCTGTGAATTTTATCTTAATAAAGCTGTGATTTTTAAAGAACAATCAAATGAGATAACAAACCTCAAGAAGCCCCTGGGTGTAGTGCCTCCCTAAAATAAAGGGCTTGGCATACAAGAGATGATCAAAATATATAGTACGATAAATGTTTAAATTTTAAAGAGTTATTACAGCAAAAGACTACGCCATGAGCCCCCTCACTTTGCACACACTTATCCCATCCCTCTTACCATTTTTTGAAGCAGTTCTGGAAGTCCTCTTTCCTAAACGTCTTTCTGGGGTGTGATCAGAAATACGTTACATGCTGCTGTCAAGTGCATCCGATGGAAAGGCACACTCGTAACAACAGAACAGTGTGTCCTCACCCACCGTATTCACCAGATCTGGCACCATGCGACTTCTGGCATTCCCCACAGTCTAAATGACCAGAAAAGGGAAACATTTTGAATCAGTTCAGAGCGTCAAGGCAGCCAGGACAGCACAGTTGAAGACACTCAGGAGAGTATTCTATCTGGGCATGGTGGTGCACGCCTGTAACCCTAGCATTCAGGAGGCTGAGGCAGGAGGGTCCTCATGAGTTTGAGGCCAATCTGGGCTACATAAGTGAGTTAAAGGCCAGCCTGTACTACATAGGGAGACCCTGTCTCAAAAAAAAAAAAAAAAGAGGATTCCAGAACTGATTCAGAAAGTGGCCAGAAGGATGGGCTAATGCGTTCCACACACGCCCCTCAGGAGTATTTGGAGGGGAGCTCATGGCAGTGTGGCTTTTCAGATAACACATTCTTTCCCATGTGAGCGTTCACTGCATCTTTTTCCTCACACCTCGTATCTTTGACTTTGTTTTGTTGTTGTTGTTGTTGTCCTTCATTCAACTGGCGAAAATCTTAAAACCAATTTGACCCAAGAAAATTCAAAGAAATATCCACTGTGATATTTTTCTTTGAAAAATTTAAATCACATGAACAAGTTCAAGCTGCTCTGAGGCACCGGAAGTGAGCCACAGAGATTCTAAAGCTCACCTGAGGAAAATGGGCAAGATCATTGGGCACAGGAGTAGGGGAGGAGGAGGAGGTAACAGCACCCTCAGACCTAAGGGCAGCCCCGGACCACCCAGAGTCCCATCCCATCTGCTACACCTCAGCCGCCTTCTGGGAAAGAGCTCACCACGGTTTGAGTATTACCGAAGTCGCTGCCAGTGCGTGCGTGGCCAGCCTCTCTTCACAAAGCGGAGGAGCAGCTCTGAGATGAACCCCACGCTGCCCAGAAAACCCTCCCCTGCCTATAAGACTGGAACAAGAACTGAGTGCCTGGTTCCTCCGCCCAGCACATAGTAAACTATAGGAATAAATTGCACATGTGAGAATTCAATAAAAACGAAGAACATGAACCCCTTCAGGGAAGTTTGCCCTGTGCCAAGACGTCTCCCGGAGGAAGAGTGGCCCAGGTGACCCAGGGACTACACAACCTGTTGCTGGCATTGTTCAGCTTTTGAGCCAGCAGCAAGGAACAGCCAGATCTGAAGCAAAGCTCCAGGTCATTTGGGAACAAGCCAAACCTCCAGCTTTCCAAATCTGGCCCCAACCCATATACTGTATCTACTAATAAGAAAAAAGTCTCCAAAAAATACTTTTTTTTTTTTTGGTCTTTTTGAGACAAGGTCTCGCTATGCAGTTCAGTCTGGCCTTGAGCTCACTCTGTAGGCCAGGCTGGTCTCAGACTCACAATGATCCTCCTGCTTCAGCCTCCTGAGTGCTGGGATTACAGGTGTGAGCCAACACGCCCCTCTGTACTTTTTTTAGAGACAGGATCTCACTATGTATTCCAGGCTGACCTCGAACTCACCATATAGCCCAGCTTGGCCTCAAACTCATGGTGATCCTCCTGCCTCAGCTTCCTGCATGCCTCCATCACATCTGGCCAAAATATACTCTTAAGTGAAAGGAGAGAAGTTCAAAATGAGGTCTATAATGTACCCATTTGTTTTGCTTTGGGGTTTGGGGACTTTTCTGTTTGTTTGTTTTTCACCTTTTGAGACAAGGTTTCCCTACATCATTCAGGCTGGCCTTGAACTCACTATGCACCCCAGTCACCCGGACTAACCTCAAATTCTCCTCGAAGCTCCTGCCTCAGTTTCTGAGTGCTGAGATTACAGGCATGCATCATGACACCAAGCTTCCATGTGTATTCTTTAAAAATACACAAACAACAAGGATTGTCATTTTCAGAGCCCATCTCTGAACAGAAGCACAGTAAACAGGTAACAGCAGTTGCCCCTGGGAGGGACACGAAGGATTTGGAAAGCGGAGTGGGAAGGAGACCTGTTGATCACTGTTCTTTGTAGCACATTTTGGAGTTTTGTGCCCAGAGCTTGGATTATCTAATTAAAATGAATAAATAAAAATTTTTCCTAGAAAATTCACTGTCTAAGCCTCACAACTCAAGATGCATAAAAAGCCCAGTGGCAAGAGGAGGAGCCAGGCAGGTGCTTGCTGACCTCTGACCTGGGCCTGGCCTGGGTAGGTGCGACTCCCACTGCAGCACCAACTCCTCCTGGAAGGGAAGTCACTTGTGACACAGCTGAAGCGGCAGCCTCTGAACAGCAGAGCCCTCTGGCACTTGAGGTTTGGGGACAGTGGCATCGCTTTGCTTAGGGGAAGGACAGAGCCTCATCAGACTTCTCTCCATGGCATTTGCATTCTAACATCTGGCATAGTAAGAGGATGAGGCACAGAGCAGTAATCAGAAGTGGAAAATTTAGCCTACTGTGGTGGTACCTGTAATCCTAGTACTCAGGAGGCTGAAGCAGGAGGATTGCTGTGAGATCAAGGCCACTCTGGGCTACATGAGTTCAGGGCCAACCTAGACTATATAGTGAAACCCTGTCTCAAACAAAAGAAAGAAAGAGAGAGAGAGTAGCCGGGTGTGGTGGTGTATGCCTGTAATTCTAGCACTTGGGAGGCTGAGGCAGGAAGATCACTGTGAATTTGAGGCCAGACTGGGCTACAAAGTGAGCTTGAGGCCAGCCTGAACTGCATAGGGAGACCCTTTTTGAAAAAGAAAAAGAGAGAGAGAGAGAGCAAAAGAATTCAAGAAAACAACTGTGCCAGATTGTATTTTTTTAAATAGTGCTGGAGATCAAATCGAGGGCCCTGTGCATATTAAGTAGGTGCCAGACCAGCAAGCTGTGTCCCCAGCCCAAAGTGTGGCTCTTCATTTCCTACCCTGGCCCAAGGGAGCTGTGAATGAGAAGACAGAGACAGAAGGGCTGGAAACAAAGCAGAAAGGATGTGTTACCTTGCAGCTACAGGAGCAGAGATGCTTCAGAGGGAGCAGAAAGGGGGGTTCTCACAGGAAAGAACAGAAATGAAGATGAGAGAAGTTGGCTGTGTCTGTCCAACTGCCTATCCTGGTGCTGGGTAGATGAATGAATGGGTGGATGAGTAGGTGGGTAGTTGCGTGGAGGGATGAATAGATGAATGGGTGGGTGGATTAACGGGTAGATGGATGGATGGATGGACAGATGGACAGGCAGACAGACGGATGGATGGATGGGTGGGTGGATGGATGGACGGATGCATAGGTTATGGATGGATAGATGGATGGGTGGATGGGTGGATTGATGGATGGATGGACAGATGAGTAGTGGGTGAGTGGATAGATGGATGGATAGAAGGACAGACGGATGGATGGATAAATGATGGATGGATGGATGGATGGATGATGGATGGATGGACAGATAGACAGATGAGTAGTGGGTGGGTGGATAGATGGACGGAAAGATGAATGGGTGAGCAGGTAGATGAATGGATGGGTGGTTGGATGGATGGATGGATGGATGGGAGGCTGGATGGATGGATGGAAAGATGAATGGGTGGGCAGGTAGATGAATGGATGGGTGGATGGATGGATGGATGGATGGATAGGTTATGGATGGATAGATGGATAGATGGATGGGTGGATGGGTGGATGGATGGATGGACAGATGAGTAGTGGGTGAGTGGATAGACGGATGGATAGGTGGATGGATGGATGGATGGATGGATGGGAGGCTGGATGGATGGATGAGCAGGTGGGAAGATGGATGGATGGATGGGTGAGTGGGTGGATGGGTGGATACACAGGTGGGTGAATGGATGGCTGGGTGACGATGAATGTATAGATGAATTGCAGAAGCTATGGTTGTCCATGAAGGCCCCAAGGACAGAGGGACACAGGGAAAAAATAGGGCGGGCACTTGCACCAGCTGGGCTCCTACCAGGAAAGGCAGAGACTCAGAGGGCAGCAGAGCCCAGAGCCTTGGTGAGGAACAGAATTAAACTTCCACTCAATTTAAAGTGACCTAAAAGCCTGGCAAATCTGGGACAAGATGAGACACTTACCTGCAGCGAACATCCAAGAGCCCATCGGCTGCAGACGATGCCTCGCAGTTCTCTCAGAGCTTGTGGGACAGAGGGATTTGAGGCAGACAGAAAAGAAAATGATGATACAATTTAAAGAAAAAGGAAAAATCTGAACATGTCTCCTCACTTTCCCCACCCCTAGATCCTGGAAAAGTGGCCAGGTCAGGCCCCTTAGCCACATCATCATTTTCTAATGAAAATCCGGCCCAGGCTGTGAGCAGGCATTTTCCAAATGGCTACAGAATTCCTGCACCTTCCAAAAATACCTCTCCGTGCAACTCCTGCCAGCGTGCTAGAGCCGCATGCCCATGCTGGATCCAGCTGATTGGACTTCCTGAGCCTGGGGATCTGCGGACCCCAGAGACAGGAAATGCCTGCTGCCCTTGGTAACCCGGCCAGGCAGCTACTGGTGCTGGCGCAGCTGGAGCAAAGCACCCTGCACTTTTGCTTCTCTCCGAGGAGATTTTGAGACTTCTAAGGAGCAGCTTCCAAACCTAGCAAAGCACATGAATCACCTGGGCAGCTGCTTGGCAGTTTTGGGAGGCAAATGCTCTCAAGCACTAGGGCTGGGCACGGGGACAGGAGGCAGTGCAGAGAAGGTCCGCTGATACTGGGTGCTGTGTGCCCCTGCTCGCCCCGTGCTCGCCTGCTGGTTTGCTCCCTCGGAGAGCATCTGTCAAGCTGCATACAGACGCACACTTTTCTGTATGTTTCTTTCTGTGTTTGTTTGATTGGTTGGTTGATTTTTGAGGCAGGCTCTTGCTATATAGTTCAGGCTGGACTTGAACTCACTGTGTAGCCCAGGCTGGCCTCAAACTCATAGCGATCCTCTTGCCTCAGCTTCCTGTAGTGCTGGGATGACAGGGGTGCACCACCTTGCCTGGTTTCTGTATGTTTTTTATGCTTCATTTTAAAACTTTAAGATGAGGCCTTTGTTGCTCTGCAGGGATCCTAACAGTTTTATTGTCTCATCAGGTTGACCCTTAGAGATACTATGGGAAGAGCATCCTGGCTTTAACGATCACCTGATTGGTTTGTGGTTATTGCTGTCGTCTGTGGTGGTGTTTGTGCGCATGTTCATGTGTGTGTGTGTGTGTGTGTGTGTGTGTGGTTTGTTTGGGGTTTTCTATTTGTTTTATGGTAATAGGGGTTGCACCCAGGGCCTCACGCATACTAGGCAAGCATTCTACCACCGGGCCAGCACCCTAGGCTTTTCAAATCGTATCTTGTTTTTGTGAGGCTGGGTCTTGCTAAATTGCCCACGCTTATCTCCAACCTTCGATCCTCCTGCCTCAGCCTCCTGAGCAGCTGGTATTTCAGGTGTGCACCACCACACCCAGGGGGACCTGGTTTCTTAGGTCAGTAAAGCTGGGAGAACAGGAGGGTACGGAAGAACACATGCCATATTTCAATGGGTAAAAGTGTGTGAACTGGGGCCCTGGGGGCACACCTGCCTGTGTTCCCGTGGAGAGGAGTACCTCTGCCCTACTAGGATGAAGAGGATAACACAGTGTCCATTCCTCTACCCGAGGGCAACAAGGCTCACTAAGTTACCCTTATTGGCCATTAGTCTACCTTCCCACAATTCAGCCCACCCAGAAGCCCGGAACCTCCCTCCTTCCTTCTCCTTACTGAATCAGTAAAGTCTTCACCATCTAATGAACCAGCTACTTCCTTTGTTGGCTCTCGGGGGCATAAGAAAGTAAACTTTTCCCTGTTAATCTGGTTTTTGTCAGTTCAATGCACAGACCCCAGCCACCGAACCTAAGAGGGTTAAAATGAAATGATCGCACCGTGCACACACTTAGCCAAAGCACCGCGGCCAGGGCTGACTTTCTTGGCACTGGGTGAGCCGAAGGCCACTGTCTCATCCCCACCCCCAACTCCATCCTTCTGCTTCTGCTGCCTGCTCAACCCACCCCTGCCCCGGAAAAGCCAGGCGGCTTCCCGTCCCCACAGTGCAGCTCCCGCGCGAGGGGCTTGTCTCTGAGACAAGGAGACCTGTGTCCGGAAGTTCACCTTTCTGAGGCGCAGCCCTTCACTGTGTATTCTCTTCCTTATGTACCTACCGGGTCCCTACTGGATCCCCTTCCTCCCATCAGGTAGGAGCTGGCTGGGTAGGGAGTGGTATTTTGTTCCCCGCACATTTCCTGAAGTTGTTTTTGGTTTTCATCTTTCTTTCTTTCCTTCTTTCTTTTGTTTTTCAGGACTAGGGATTGAATCGAGGGCTTCCAGACTGAGCAACACCTCCAGTCCTTTTTTACTATTATTATTTTGAAACAGGACCTCAGTAAGTTGCTCAGTTGCTCAGGCTGGGCTCAGATTTGCAATCCTCCTGCCTCAGCCTCTCAGAGTACTAAAATGGCACTCATGCGCCACCACACCCTGCTAGCGATTCACCCCTTACTTGATGTCGTTATCATAACTATGGCAGGCTCTGTGTATGATGCGAGAAACAATGGCACTTTGCCTCTGTGACCTTCCTTCCCAAAGCCCTTCAGCCCAGCCTGATCATGAGAAAAATATCAGATGAAGCCCAGCCAAGGGCAATCTACAAAACACTCGGTCCAGTCTCCCTCAAGTCTACCAAACTCGTCCAGAACAAGAAGAGTCTAAGAAACTGAAACAGCCAAAGGAGGAACCTGGGTACAAGGCTAAATGGGAATTCTTTGTACTATCTTGGTAAATTTTTTGTGACTCTAACACTGTTCTAAAATCAAAAGGCTTTTGTTTCCTTTGCTGTTGTTCTTGTTTTTAAGAGAGGGTTTAGGACTTCCTGAGCACATGGGCTCCGAACAGCATCTGGGCCCACAATTGTTCTCCTTTTCCGCGGACCTTCCTTCCTGAGCGCCTGTGGAGAAGTCTGGTCTGCACCTGCAGGCCTCCAGCCTGCTTCTGTCACGCGTCCCTGGCTCGTGTACTGTGGATTTTGCACTCACTTAGCCAGAACCTCCCCCCATGCATAAATCACTGTCATAAAGAAATCTACAGCCTGCCTAGTGGTGTAAGACTGTAATTCCAGCACTCTAGGAGGCTGAGACAGGAGGATCACAAATTTAAGCCCAGCCTGGGCAGTTTAGTGACTTAGCAAGACAGTGTCTCAACATAAAACCCTAAAAAGGGCTGCGGATGTAGCTCAGTCTGATTTTATTTCTAGAACCATCAAAACAATAGCAACAAACCTATGCCCCTGTATGTTTACAGATATGTCTGTGCAGTCATGTGGCCACATAACATCTTGTCAATGACAGGCAACATATACATTCAGCAGTGTTAGTTTCTGTAATTGACAGGTGTGTGTCCCCCAGCTTGTGGCTGTCCTAAGTGACACCTGATTCTGAGTACATGTGTGCATCTTCTACTAGTTCTGCCTCTTGGGTTAAGCCCTAATACAGCAGTGCTTTACAACTGATTAGGGATTCAAATTTTTTAAAAGTCAAACTGCATATTTAAATACATTTCAAATGCAAAAGTTTAAAATCACTTTACAGCTGTTCCTTCCTTTTGCTCTTGTTGCTTTCCTGTCTTCTACTGCCATGAACCGTTGCCCTCCGCCATGTGCCACCCTGCCTTGAAGCCAGCTGAGTGTGGACTGAGATGTCCACACACTGTGAGCTAAATAAACCTTTCCTTCCTTCATTTTAGGTGTCAGGTACTTTGTCCCAGCAACAAGAGAACAGTAACTGAGACATACTGTCTCCCAGGGTTCTCCAGAATAATTCTTCTGTGTCTTCCAGCTCTGGTGGTCCATGAATACCTTGGCTTGGTGGCAGTGTAACTCCAGTTTCTGCTTGCATTGTCACAAGGCCTTCTTCCCTGTGGGTCCTCGTGTCCCCACTGAATTTAAGGGCCGAAATCAAGATGATCTCATTTTGAGATCTCCAACCAATTCTACCTTCGAAGATCCTATTTCTAACAGGTCAGATCCTGGGGTTCTAGGGGAATGTGAAGCTTTGGAGCCCACTTTGACCCACTACCACAGTGTTGTCTGACGTTTTTAAAAATACGGCATTGCATTTATGTATGTATTAGGATATTAAGAGACAAAAATGAAACAGGTTTTACGGAAGCACGTGCATCTGCTAGTTTACTCTAGCAGGGATGGAGGCAGACGTTCGGTGGGAAAACAAAGAAATACAGTCATGATCACAAAAATAAATATAATAAAATAAGGTAAAACCACGTTACAGGATATCAAGTAAGCAGGGCATGAAGCAGGAGGATCTTAAATTCAAGTCCAGCCCGGGCTACATAGTGAGTTTGAGGCTGCCTTGGATTACATAATGAGACCCTATTTCTCTCAAAACAAAATAAAACAATAAATCAAGCAAAATATCAACACTGGTCATATATTATATTTCTACTATAAATTATTAGCAAATAAAATTGGTTAAAACTTGGATTTTTTAGGGTGAGGGGTATAGCTCGGTGGTACAGTGCTTGCCTGGCATGTGTGAGAACCTTGATTTGATTCTCAGTATCATAAACAACAACAACAAAATTATTTTTAAAGGAATCAATGTGAAGCTGAGGCAAGAGGATCATTGTGAGTTCGAGACCAGCCTGGGCTACAAAGTGAGCTCAAGGCCAGCCTGAACTGCATAGCAAGACCCTGTCTCAAAAAAAAAAAAAAAAGTAATCAATGTGGTATAATAGACATATATAGAATTTTAATTATGCAGCCCTGAATATGAAGTAACACTATTGATCTTCCGTTTTGATTTAAAAGCAATCTTAAAATGTTAAGAGCAGGCTGGGTGTGGTGGCACATGCCAGTCATCCCAGCCCTCAGGAGGCTGAGGCAGAAGGATTGCAGCCAGCCTGAACTACACAGTAAGACCTTGTTTTATGTTAAACATGTCACCAACATTATTTCAGGTCATTGTGAGACCTGTTATTTTGTTTCTTTTTGGGCACTAGGAATCGAACTCAGAACCTTGTGCCTGCCAGGCAGGCACTGTACCACTGAACTATATCTCTGGCCCTAAGACCTTGTTTTAAAAAAATGTTAAGAGCAGGATGGACATGATCCAAGCATGATATATACATATATGGGAGGTCACAGGGAAAGCCATGAATTTCTATGATTACTATGCATTATTAATTAATTATTTATTTTTGTCTTTTTGAGGCAGGGTCTCACTATGCAGTTCAGGCTGGTCTTGAACTCACAACAATCCTCCTGCCTCAGCCTCCCAAGTGTTGGGATTACAGGCGTGTGCCACCATGCCCAGCTATGCATTAATAATTGTAACAAAAATGTAAAGCACATCTATAGTTATGAGATAGATATTTATGCAAATATTTGTAGCTGCTGAAAGAAACTTTTCTGACCTTTTACTAGTTGGAGGAAAGGTATAGAAATAACTCCAATTATTTTTTTTTAATCTTTCATCTTTAAATAACTTCATTTCTTTTTACAACTTTGAGGATTTCTTATATAGTTCATGGGGAAAGTCTAAGACTGCAGTCTTTCTTTTTATTATTGGTAATCAGTAAGTTTTGCTCTAAAAATCTGTATTTTGTTTCAGTTTTCTTCTGTTTCATAACATGTAGGTGAGCTTTCTACTCAATTCACTGAATCAGTTTCAATTCTGTGAAAAAAAAAAATTCTGTGATACATGGTGCTACATGCCTGTAGACCCAGCACTCTGGAGGCTGAGGCAGGAGGATCACAGAGAATTTGAGACCAGCCTGAACTACATAGTGAGATTCTGTCTCAAAAACAAATAAACAAACAAAAAAGCAAGTAGACCATCTGGTAGACCGAAGCTTCTAGAACATGCCAACGTCTTGGCTAGTCTTCTTCCTTTGCATTTTCCTCTAAACTCGGAATCTGCTTATTAAGACCTATGGAGAAACATGTTGAGATTTTTTATTTAAAAAGTTGGCAAAAATTGATCTTTATGACCCATGACCATGCCCTATTCCTCCAGAGTCATGCAGAAGGTAATGAATGCAAATGCAAAAGAAGGCATCAGAAGGGTGGAGCTGCGGATTCTGTGGGCCCCGCGGGGGTCTGCCTGGTCCCACGCACTCTCTGGGAGCTGTCCCTACTTCCCTGTTTCCACACCAGATGGCCAGGTCCCCTGTGCATAACAGATTCATTGGTGTCACTGAGCAGGCCTACTCAGCAGGTGGCCTCTGACAGAGTTTGGGACCACAGGGTTTTTCTGTTTGGTTTGTTTTTGAGACAGGATCTCAAGGAACTCAGGCGGGCCTTGACCTCACTATGCAGCCCAGGCTGGCCTCAAACTTGAAATGAGCCTTCTGCCTCAGTCTCCTGAGTGCTGGGACTGCAGGCATGAGATTCCTCAGCTGGCTCAGAGGCTTTAGAAAGAGAATTGAAGCAAGCGCTCTTTGGTGTCTGAGGTGTAATATGTGTAATTTGGGAAGTCTCTGTCACCATGTTCCAAATCACATGGATTGGAGGACTGGGGGCAAAAGGGTTGTGAGGAAAAAAAGGTGAAGCTCAGTGAGACCCAGAGACAAGACAAGAAAACAAAAACCAGAAAACACAAACGGAGGGGGGGCATGGGTTTTCATCACCCCAGTTCCGATGGCCCAGTGCTGTCTTGGCCCCTGAGTTCCCATGTCCGTCCCCTCCCTCTTCAGACTCAAGCTGGTGTAAGCCGGGCTCTGTCACCTGGAAGGGGATACTGGGTAACAGATGGGGGTGGGGAAAGCCTGGGCACCTGGCTCCAAGGCTTCCCACCCCCAGTGCCCCCGCCCCGCCTTCTCTACCCACGCCAGGGCTGGCAGACACTGTTCTTGTTCTCTGCAGAAACTCTTTCCTCTTTTTTCTTTTTTTCCAGTATGGGAATCGAACCCAGGGTCTTCTCACTGAGCTACGTCTCCAGGCCTTTTTATTATTTGTACTCTGAGACCAGGTCTCACAAAATTGCTCAGCTGCCCGGGGCAGGCCTGAACTTGCCGTCCTCCCGCCTCCCAGAGTGCCAGGCTCCCAGGCACGTGCCACCATGCCCAGCTTCTGCAGGACTGCTGCTTGGATTCTGGACATGTACTCGGAGATGGAATCTCCGCCTTCTTTTTTATGCAGAATTTATTTACCATAAGCGCTTGTCTTCTTGTTACGTTTCACTGTCACGTTCTGGTTAGAGTTCAGCCACTGCATTGTCATCAGAATTGCCCCACCAGCACCATCACGGCCTAACTGGCAAGAGCCGCATGTGTCACAACGTCGTGGGCCCCTCAGATAAGGTGCCAGCACTGACGGAGACTGTCACAACCTCTGCCCCGTGTGGTTGCCCACGCCCCTGCCCTGCTGCTGGCCGTGTCCCAGGGGTGGGGCTGGGAGGTTCTGAATTTTGAGATCAGAGGGAAGACTTGAGATGATATCGTGGTGCAAGAAAAGCCTTGGACTTTCCTAAACTCAAATTCTGAACAGCCTACATTTCACATGTTTCATACCCTGTGTACTGACAGACGCAGAGCACTTTTCCAAGGGCACATTTCAACTTTTTCCTCAATCCTAGGGTCTGAAGCTGGGGCCTTTTCAGTTGAGCTGCATCCCCAGTCCTTTACTGTTTATTTTAGACAGAGCCTCACTAAACTGCCCAGATTGGGCTCAAAGTTGCAACCCTCCTGTCTCAGCCTCCTACAGTGCCAAGATTAGAGGTGTGTACCACCACATCCGGGTTGAATTTGAAGCTTTGTCTCTCGGGTGGCTCAGGTCATTTCAGGGGAGGTCCCGTGTACCCACCACAAGCTTCAACTTCAAGGTCAACACAGCTGTTGATGTCATCGTATGCACAGAAAATACACAGAGGGATACATGGTCAATGTAACAAACGAAGCTCCCAAAAATCTAACACCGCTGGGGCAAGGACAGGCTGGGCTGACACCAGCAAGTCTGCGGCTTCCATCACTTGTTCCTCATCTGAAAACTGTTCAAGTGAACTTCACTCTGCCCCATCGTATGGTTTCGAAGGCAAAATATTCCATTTATGTCGGGCAGCAGGAGACCCTGGGAAAGCACATTGCTATGCCGGGCAGGGGATGTCGGCGGCCTTCCGTGGTCCAAGGAACAAATGAAACTGGTTGAACTTCCTAAGATTTTATTGGTCTTGGCCTTTTCAACGTTGCCTTGATAACTCCAAAAAGATCCTGCCCATTGAACTTGAACAGGATGATAAAGATGCTTATTGTGTTTCAAACTTTCCAAATTAAGGTTCTATTACTTTGTTTTATGAATATCTCTACAACTCTCTAGACCTAGATGATAGGTAGATAGATAGATAGTTCACTGGACTTTCAGAGCCGTCTAGTTAATAATGTCTGGGTTGGACCCTCTGAAAGAAAAAAAAAATCCAGACCTCAAGAACTAAAGATCAGTCCGGGTGTGGTGGTGCAGGCTTGCAATCTAGCACTCAGGAGGCTGAGGCAGGAGGACTGCTGTGAGGCCTAGGCCAGCCTGGACTACATAGTGAGACTCTCTCCCAAGCAAAAAAAGGAACCAAGGAACCCGAATTTGTGCATCCAGGGGTTAAAGCAGCTTAGGAACACGCGCTTGGTGGGGGCATGGCCACACAAGGACACATTTTAATCATCACTGCTGATGCAGGCCAGATTGCTTTCCAAGAAACCCTGCCCTCTCATTCTTTCCAGCTGCTCTCCTCTGAGGACACGGAGGAGCGGAGCCAGCCTGGGAGGAAGGCTGTGCCTGGTGGCCAGAGATTCCTCAGGGTTGCGTCAAAAGCAGGGTGTGACGACAGAAAGAGCAGGCCCCAGGTCCTCCAAGAGTCCGGCCCCTGCCCCTGTCCTGAGAGACCCCACTCTGCTAGGTCTGGAGGCCACGAGATGAATCAGCCTCCAGCTTCCCAAGACAACCTCATTTCCTCTGTGCATCTGACATGCGGCCAAAGCCCACGTCTCAGCCAGAACTGCATCTGAAGTGAGTTGCAGATGTAAAAACGGGTTTGGTGTGTGGTGGCTAAATACACAGCACTGCCGGATCATGGGCTTGCAGCGGGGAGCTCATCCCCAGGTAAGATGCTTCAGAGTCTGTAGATCCAAAGGCTGCTTTCAAACCCATCAAATCAGACCCGGGGCCCAGCCTGTGTGTTTTGAGAAAGGGATGTGGAACCTTCAAATACAAGTCCCAAGTTAAAAGGCGCTGCAAAAGCACATAGTACCAACAAGGCCAGACTATGGCCTGTAATCCTAGCACTCTGGGAGGCTGAGGCAGGCAAGGCATGCTAGACCGGAACTCCTCACTTGAAGCACATCGGGTTAAAATGCAAATTCTGACCCAGCAGGTCTAGGCTGAGCCTGGCTGGCTTACTTTTCTATCAGATCATCATCGGATGCTGTTGCACTGTTTCCAGGGTCTGTCCTTCCCAAGATCAGTGGTTCTCAACCTGGAGTGACTTTGCCACCCTCTCCCTGGGGATGTTCAGCTGTAGCTGTCTGGAGATACTGGTTGTCGCCAGGGAGGGGGCGGCACTGACCATCGCGTGGGGCGAGGCTGGGGTGCTGCCAAGCTGCCACCTGACTCCAGATGTCTGTGATTCTTTTTTTTTTTTTTTGGTACCAGGAATCGAACTCAGGATCTTGCGCTTGCTTGGTAGGCGCTGTGCCACTGAGCTATCGCCCCGGCCCATGTCTGTGGTTAAGAACCTTGGACTAGACCAAATGTAGAACTTATGGGATTTCTGAAAATTACTCTAGTCTTAATCCATCGCTCCATCAGAGTATAAGAGGTTTCACTGCTGGAGTTTTAATTTTTTTTTACTCTTTATTTTTTTGGTACTGTAGATTGAACCCAGGGTCACAGAGCTACATCCCTAGCACTTTTTTTTTTCCCTTGAGACAGGGTCTATTTGAATTACTAAAATGCCCTGGCAAGGCTTGAACTTGCAGTCTTCCTGTGTCAGCCTCCCAGACTGTTGGGATGAGAGGTGTGCACACCATGCCTGGCCTTCGAAATAAAATTTGATAAGAGAGCCAGGCATGGTGGTGCACACCTGTAATCTCAGCACTCGGGAGGCTGAGGCGGGAGGATCAATGGGAGTTCCAGACTAACCTGGGCTACAAAGTGAGTCCAAGGCCAGCCTCCCTGCATAGTGAGACCCTGTCTCAAAAAAAATTTTTTTTTGATAACAGCTGTGGCTGTAGCTCAGTGCATGAGCACATAGTGTCTGGCCCAGGCCTCCTCCTTCTGAGCACCCCTCCTGCTCACCGCAGCGAGTCTCTGACCCCAAGGTTCCCTGTTTAACCCTTCCGGTTTAGATCCCTCCCCTTGGCTAGCTCCCACCTCGCAGCACTGCTTCCGGTGCCAGAGTTCTGGGTGCCCTCCCTCACCCTCCGTCCTCACCCACTGTCTACGACGCTGTCCGCAGTCCCAGCTCCGGATTCATGGAGAGAGACTCAGTTTCTGCAGCACTACAGTGAAATCCCCATGGCCGGGTAACTGTATAAGAAAAAGGTTGGTTGTGGCTCATGTTCCTGGGGCCCAAGGTCGAGGGGGCCTCTGGTGATGGCCTTAGCCCTGGAAGGGCCCTGCGGTGGCATAGAGCCCCACCCAGCAGGGGACAGGCAGTATGCAGGTGGTGTGGCCTCTGCATTCCTCCCTCTTCTCTGGTGTGTGTGTGTGTTTTGTTTTTCTGAGACAGGGTCTCACTATGTGGTTCAGCCTAGCCTCGAACTCACTGTGTCACCCGGGCTGGCTTCAGAGTGATCCTCCTGTTTAACCTCCTAAGTGCTGGGATTACAGACGTGCACCCTCACACCCGGCCTTCAGAATGAAACTGTAAGAACTGCAGCTATGGCTCAGCGCTGGAGAGTTTGCATAGCACCTGGCTCAATCCACAAAACTAAGAAAAAGCCCGGTGTGGTGACGCATGCCTGTAATCCCAGCACTCAGGAGGCTGAACTGCATAGTGAGACCCTGCCTGGCAAGCTCAAAGTCCTGAGTTCAATTCCCAGTACCAAAATAAAATAACTTGAACCAAGAATAGGGCCAAGAACCGGAGATGTGGTGATAAACAGGACTCCCATCCTCATGGAGCTTAAATTCCAGTGCAAGAGTTATTTGGCGCATTCCGTAAGTGCCCCAGGGAAGAAGGCCAAGTGTACTGAGGGCATCCGCGCTCTTGGGGGCCCTGGCCCAGGACCTGGGGGAGCCGGTGAGACTCAGCCAGCTCTGCGCTCAGCTCTGCAAGGAGCTCAGTCTTCCCAGTGAGACACCAGGAGGTGCTGGCTGCCCCTTCTCTCACCTCCTGCTCCAAACCGGGGGATTGCCTCATGTGCACCTCACCAGCCTCTGAGATTAAACAGAAAAATCCACCAAAGACGGGGAGGAGCCAGAGCCCCACCCTAGGGACAGCGAGTGCAGAACCAGGCTGGGCGACGCCCGAGGCCCCTGTGGGTCTCCAGAGACCGAGACCAGCAGGCTTTACTGCAGTCCCAAGCTGTAAATCAGCCTCCTGAGTCTCCCTGACCCTCCCTGCGCCCTCCTCCTCACTCCTTCCGAACTTTCTTCTTTCATTTCTTTAATCTGTGTTACTTCATGCTTGCAGTACACAGTGACCACCTTCCCCCAAGGAGTCAGTGTACACAACACGTTCACGTGCTTCCTGGGACCTCATTCCTTCCCTCCATCTCTCCGTTAAACTTTTTTTTCAATGAGTAAAAAAAAGGGGATTATTAGAGGCATTTTAGAACACACAGCAAAAGCATTAAAATGGAAAGAAAAACACCATTCAGAGGCAGCCACCAATAACACTGTAGCTCCTTCTGGCCTTACTAATACTGTTTTTATTAAAATCCATTAAAGGAGGGCAGCCTTGAGAATCTTACCCTAAAGGCGCCACCGTACCCTGGCCATTGTGTGACCTCCCGCCCTGACGCTGGCCTTGGGGTTGTCCCTGCGGCAGGGGCAGAGGGCGTCCCCAAGATGGGGTAGTTTGCATTCCAGCCAGGCACTAAACTCCAAAGCCACCATGCACAGCACCTGTTAGGTCTCCTTGCAGGGGCTGTGGGTGATGCCTGGGACAGACTGCTGGGGAAGGGGTGCTCTACCTCAGCCTGTCGCTGCCAGGATGCCAGGGTGGAGAGCACTTGAGGATTTAAGGAACTTGACTCAGTACCAGGCTGGGGTATTCTTTCAATGTTTTGGGATAATATCTGAGATCCTTTCATCAGTCCCTGGACTTGTTCAGGCCCTGCTTGGGTTCAAGCCTATTGGGATCCCTGAAGCAGGCTGGGTCACTGTCAGGATTAAGGACTGGCGTGACCCCCCTCAAAGTTGCCTGTGTGAGGAAGGTGACTGTGTCGTGGTGGGACTATACTCACCGGTGGATCCACCATGCATGAGCTCAAAGCTGACTGTGCTTTAGGAGGCAGGGCCTGGTTGGATGGGGACACTGGGGCGTGGCCTAGAGGGGTGAATTCTTGTCTCCAGCTCGTCCCTTCTCTCTCTGCTTCCTAGCTGCCCTGGTTTGAGCATCTTTCCTCTGCCAGGCCCCTCCCCCAGGCCGTGTTTGCCTTGGAGCCAGTAGAACGTGAACGAAACCCTCTGAACCATGAGCCACAATAAACACGTCCTCCTAAGTTGCAGGTGTTCAGTATTTTGTCCCAGAGCTGGGAAGTGACTGACACAGCCAAAGAACGGCCAAGGCACTTGGTGGCTGCTGGTCGGGACACAGATGGGGGGTAGGGAGTATGTGGACTGAGTGAGCCTGTGGTCGCTCTGACTTGCTTTGGACATTAACGAATGGGAGGCAAGCAGAGGGCTGTGCACTGCCTGCTTGTTACTTTTGGAGCTGCAAAAACTGCTGCAAATGAGAAGCCATCTGCAGGAGAAAACCGACACTGGTACAACCCAGGTGCTGGTCAGGATGATCACAGGGAGTCCAGCTGTGGGGCTGACGGTGCAGCGAGGTATAGTTCCGGGCACACATGGCGTTGGTGCTGATGACAGAGGTGCAGGGTGTGCTGATTTGTGTCTCTGCCGTCAGCGCCTGTGGGCTCACTGCCCTGCCGTGGCCAGGCAGAATCCCTCATTAGGTCAGTTCTGCAACGTGGTCCAGGCACTGCGCCTAGGAGCTCTGCTTCTGGCTGGCTCTGAGAAGTTCCCGGCGCTTTTCTGTGCAGCGCAACTGGAAAATGTTCTGATGTCTATAACTAAGAATCTTGACTGGACAGTATTGTAAAACCAAGGGAAGAAAGGTTTTGCGTCCAGAATGAATGGTAGGTGTAATCTGGGGTCTAAATACATCTGTGATACTTAAAGTGTGGCCTGCATTCTGGGAGGGTGGGGCAAGAGGAGCTCAAGTTTAAGCCCAGCCCGGGCAACTCAGTGAGAAGCTGCTGAAACAAAACAAAATAAAACCAGTGTGAAAGCCTTGGGGTCAATTCCTAGCACTGCACACACACACACACACACACAAAGTGATTCCAGTGGGCCAACATCAATAGTGCTGGAACAGTACTAGAAATGCATAATCAGAAAACTACGCCAGTCTTGCTAAACCCAAATGTGCTTCCTTTTTTTCAGTGCTAGGAACAAGTTTGCATTTTAATAGGATCTCCCCAGGGTTTGTAAACATGGAATGAGATGCCAACCCCGGCTGTGTTTTAAAACTACTTGGGGACCACTTAAAAAATAGTGATGTCCACTTCTATCCCCGAAGACAGCCACTGACTTGAGCAAGGATGTGTCCACAGCCACAGAGTGAAAGGGGCCTGTTCCGCACACAGCTCAGAGATCCCCACGGGTCTCATTCACTACAGAGGGGGAACAGTGATCATCTGAACAGACAAATCTGGCAGACACCACACCCACAAGAGACAAAATCTAACGTCAACACTGGGCATGGTGATGCACATTTGTAATCCTAACAATCTGGGAGGCTGAGGCAGGCAGGACTGCAAGACTGAGTCCAGACTGGGCAACTTGGTAAGACCTTGTATCAAAATTTTAAAAAGGACCAGAGGTGTAGTTCAGGCATAGAGCACCTGGGTTTCAATCACCAGGACAGTCCCCCAAATTAACATCATAAACAATGGGACAAAGTGACCTCAGGAGCTACCTGATGTGACAGTGTGAGAATCCATCAACTGTATAGAATTTCTGCCCCCAAAATGATGCACCTGAGTCTAATAACGAGCAAAAATCAGACAGGTCCAGATTGAGAGATCAGATCATCTGTAAAACAGCTGCTCCAGACTCTTCAAAAACATCATTTTTGGGCTGAGGGTGTAGCTCAGTAGCAGAGGACTTGCCAAGCATTTGCAACCCCTGGATTCCACCTCCAGCACTGAAAAAAATTTTTTTCAGGTTTTTTGAGAGTAAACATTCAGGAGGCTGATGCAGGAGACCAGCCTGGGCTACAAAGTGAGCTCAAGGCCAGCCTGAACCGCACAGCGAGACCCTGTCTCAAAAAGACTTGGGGTGCAGAACAGTCATTCTACTACTCTGGGAGGCTGAAGGAGGATCGCAACTTTGAACCAGAGTCTGGGTAACTTGGTGACTTAGCGAGTTCTGTCTCAAAAACAAACAAACAAACAAACAAACAAACAAACCAAAAAGTGTGGAGGCCTTAGCTCGGCTAAAGCGGTTCAATCCCTAGCGCTACACACACACAAAAACGCCTGGGGGCGCTGTTCTAGATTAAAGGCGGCAAAACCCTTCTCCCTCAAACGGCGCACTTTTCGAGGACAGCCAGGTGCAAAACCGTCTGCAGCTGACCGACTTCCGGTTGCCAGGCAGCAAAGCTGCTTCTATACAAGTCAGCCATCGACCCAAGGGTTGAATTTTTTAAAAAAGGAAAAAGAACCAAGGCAACTGAAGAAACAGGCCAGCCATATGATCTTTAATGCCCTTCGGATGAAGAAGGAACAAGGAAGAAATTTTGAGGGCAGTTTTGTGGAACTCTGCATATTAGTGAATAGAATGATATATATATATTTTTTGAATAGAATGATATTAATGTTAAATGCTCTGGGTGTCAAACCCTACAGTGGCCGATGCAGGACAGTAGGCCTGCGTTACACTGAAGCACACAGGGTTTGCAGTGTTGTTGACAATACATCAAACGCTAACCTTTGACAAGACAGATCTGTTTTGTCAAAGAGACAGATGGTTAATACTTTAGGCTGTAGCCATACAATGCTCAATTTTGCTGTTTTAGTGTGACAGCAGCCACTTAGACTATGTAAACAAATATGGCTGTGTTTCAGTAAAACTTTATTTATGGACAATGAAATTTGAATTTTTTCAGTCATTTTCATAGGTCACAAAATATTTTCATCTAAAAAGTGGCTATTTGTTGGAGTCAGGGTTTGCAAGGGAACAGATTTAATGTGGGACACATATTTTATAGGATTATTTTATAATATTCATACAAAAATTCAAATACAGAAGAGTGCAAGAGATCTGTCCACACACTAGAAGACCAAAAAATTCCAGTTGAGGACCTGGATCTCACAGCAATGTGTCCTCCATGAGTCCAGCTGGAGGCCCAGAGCCCATGACAATGTCTCATGCATGTCTCTATCAAGGGTCTGCCCTGGGAAGGCCAAAAGGTCGGTGGTGGGAGCTAGAAAGTCTGTGCCAGTGGGATGAAGGATCCGTGCCAGCAGGCCGAGATCTGCCCTGAAGCCAGGAAGTGACACAAAGGTGAGGATCAGAGCTTCCCCAAAGAGAACCACAGCCATCCTCAGCGACAGCGAGGACCCGAGCTCCTCCAGCAGTAAGAGCTGAGTTCCTATCAGGAAAACCAGTGCGACAAGTTTCTCCAAGAGAATCAACAGCGCATCATCTTCCTCTCCAGTTTTCTTTTTATGTTATTGACAACAGTCCTCAGGTGGGCCGTCCACACCTAGCACCATGCTGACACAGTTCAACTGGGTATTACAAGTTAATCGACCACACTATTATCAAGAAATCAACCAAGAACAAATGCTGGAAGGAACCAGGTGTGGTAGCCCACACCTGTAATCCCAGCACTTGGGAGGCTGAGGCAGGAGGATTGTTGCGAGTTCAAGGCCAGCTTGAGCTACAAAGTGAGCTGAAGACCAGGCAGAACTGCATAGTAAGACCCTGTCTCAAAAAGACAAAAAAAAAGAAAAATGCTGGTAGGGTGGTGAGGAAAAAGGAATCTTTCTTCACTGTTGATGGGAGTGTAGACTGGTGCAACCACTCTGGAAATCAGTGCAGAGCTTCCTCAAAAGCCTAAAACTAGAGATTTCATTTTAGCTAGCTATTCCCCTTCTTCATATCTTCCCAAAAGAATTAAAAGCACCATACCACAGTGATACATGCATACTCATGTTTATAGTAGTACAGTTTATAATAACTAAATCTTGACAACAGTCCAAATGTCCATAAACAGATGAATGATAATGGTTTTTTAATACAATGGAGTACTACTCACCCATAAAGAAGGATAAGCCTGAGAAACTTATAGCTATGTGAATACACCTTGAGGCCACACTCTAAGTGAAATAAATCAGACACACGTGTGTAAATATTGTATTGTCTCTCTGGTGTGAGGAGCTGAAAGTTTTCCTTTGCAAAAAGAACCCCAAACCACAACACCTTCCTTTTTTGCCCCTCCCCCCTCCCTAGTTCCCCTTCCCTTTTGAATAATGTCTTCCTATTTCACAATTTCTATTATACATTTCAGTTCATATTAAACTTTCAGTTCCGGTTCCTTCTCTGTGCCTGCCTGAGGAAACTCAAGGCCTCCATGAGGTCTACCATGGGTGACAACGGGGGACAGGGCTCTGTCTCCTGGTCTGGAGGATCGAATCCTGGCTTTGGCATGAGCTGGCAGATGCATTTGGCCTAATCACATTTACACAGAGCCACCCTTGGGCATTGTTATGGTTGATACATTGTGTCAACTTGGGAAATCTGGAGGTTTAACTAATGAGTGATTCAGCAGGAAGCTGGGGTGCTTACTTTGTAAACATCCTGAGCCTGTGAAAGAGGAGGGCATGGATATTGTTTGAGAGGTTCAGGACCCCTGGGTGGGGGTAGGCTGTTTATAATGTAGGGGAGAAAAGGAGGCTGCTTGCAGCCATTCCGCCCTTTTGCGCTGGTTGTTTTTGCTGTGCTCTGCTGCCCTGAACGTTTTGCCCTCTGCCATGTGCCACTGTGCCTCTGAGACAGCCAAGTATGGACTAAAACCTCCACAAAGTGTAAGGTAAATAAACCTTTCCTTCCTTCATTTTGGGTGTTGGGTATTTTGTCTCAACAATAAGAAAAAGTAACCAAAACAGGCATTTTTCATTCCTTGACTGTACTGAGCACCTGCTTGTCCCCTCCCCTACTTGCATTCACTTGTCCTTTGTCAGCCATGGGGAATGAACCCAGGGCCTTCACACTGTGCTACATCTGCAGCCTCCTTCCTTTTTTTTTGAGACAGAATCTCGCTAAATGGCTCAGGCTGGGTTTAAACTCAGGATCCTCCTGCCTCAGCCTCCCAGAATATTGAGATTACAGGGGTGCACCACCCTGCCCAGCTCCCAGCCACTTCTATTCAAATCAAAGTTAAGTTCAAGTCCCACTGGGCTCTTTCCATTGAAATAGTTAACAGTTATTACTGAGTATCCTTTCCACTGTGACTACCTTAGACCCTTATCTATCTTTGACAAAAATCAGGAAGTTGGCTTGAAGGTGCACGGCCACTTGGTAAGGAATGTGAAAGGGCTTCTGGAAGTGGAGAGCCAGCAACAACATGAAGACATCCCTCCAAGAAACTGAATTCTGTCCCTGAACTTTCCCAGAAGTGGATTCTTCCAGAGCTTCCAGATAGGAGTCAGCTGCCACCCTGATTTATGCCCTGAGATGTCATGGCCAGACAGCCCCGCCAAGCTGGTCTACATTTCTGTTTTAAGCAAAGTTCATGGTAACTGGTAACTGATTAATAGGCAAAAAGAAACGAACACAGCCTTTGTTTGACCCAGCAATCTCAGTTCTGAGAATTTGTCCTGCAGATACCCTGCCGACAATGCAAAACACACATGCGTAGCTTATTCATTGTGGTGCTTTTTGTACTTCACAGATTGAAAACTACCTCAACGTCCAAGCAGAGGAAATTGGTGGATTAAATTATACTTGATTTTAGCCAAAAGGCCAAGAAGCGATAGTGGACTACATTATGGTGCCTATGTTGGAGCTGTGACAGGAAGAGGGAAATTTGTATGAACTGCTATGGAATGAGTTCTGGAAGAAATTAAGCAAAGAAATTAAATTGCAGCAAAACATATACGAGGTGTGATAAAGTATATACTGTGTGCTTACATTTAAAATTTTACAAATTATTACAGTAAAGGAGGCTGGGCATGGTAGCACATGCCTGTAATCCCAGCCCTCGGGAGGCTGAAGCACTCAGGAGGCTGAAGCACTTGGGAGGATAGGGCAGGAGGAGTGTTGCAAGTTCAAGACCAGCCTGTGCTACAAAGTGAGCTCAAGGCCAGCCTGAACTGCATGGCAAGACCCTATCTCAAAAAGACAAAAAACAAAAAACAAAACAAAAGGGGCTGGGGATATAGCTCAGTGGAATAAGCACTTGCCTAGCAAGCGCAGGGTCCTGAGTTCAATCCCCAGTACCGCCAAAAAAAAAAAAAAAAAACAGTAAGGGAAATGTTCTCACCTGCGCTTCAGACACACCCCTGTATTCTCTTCCCTTTCTGAAGCAGTTCCTCTTTCTCAAGAGTCTTTTTATGGCTGCCTCAAAGTCATGAAACTATTCAGAACAGTTTATAACCAATAATACTACTGTTTGTCATCATCCACCTTATTCATCAGATCTGGTGCCCTGCAGCTTCTGAATCCTCCCCAAAGTCAAAATGACCATGAAGGGAAAATATTTTGCATCACCTTAGGACATCGAGGCAGCCAAGTAAACACAAAGGAAAACACTCATGAAAGGGACTTGCAGAACTGCTTCAGCAGGTGGCATGAATGAGGGCCTGAGTACAAGGGGGAAGATCTGGAGAGGGGTTAGTGGCAGTGTGTCATTTTCTGTTAATAAAATTTTAAGAATTTACATTTGCTGCTAGTTTTGATCACCTATGTTTTACATGAGAAATAAGGATAAATAAAACACACCTATAATAACTTATTGTTACTAAATAAAACTCAAGAATAAATCAGAAACAATATAGCTGTTTAACCACAAGGACACAGGGGAACAGGAAGAGCTGACATTTCTCTGAATGTCTTTTCTATATAGTTTTGACTTTTGAAAACATAGCAACATCTCCTATTTAAAAATAAAATCAACCAGCAAGAATGGAAAGAAAGTAAACTAAATCTGAACACAAACAGAAACAATGAAACTCTATTTTAAATTAGTTCCATAACCACACTGAAAGGGAAATTAAAAAAAGAAAACAAATTCCAGGAATTGAACACAGTATTTGACCACAGCATTAGTTGGGGGGAGGCAGGATAGAGGGGCAGGAATTGCAAACCAATCCTAAACCTTTTAGTAGGTCTGCTGCTGTAAGGCTATGGGCTAAGGGACTCAGAAAAACTATTTCAAGTGGAGCTGGGCCTGGTAGTGCACGCCTATAATTCCAGCACTCTGGAAGGCTGAGGCAGGAGTAACTCACTGAGACATTGTCTCAGAATATAAAGGTCCTGGGTTTAATCTCAGTTCTGCAAAGCAAACAAAAGTGTGTTTTAGATGTCATATATGATTAAACTGTGTTGATATAGCCAAGACTCTCACCAAGGAAGAAGGAATATACAGTCCAGATATTGAAGGAAATAACCCCGCAGCAGGTGCCTGTGTAAAGTAATGGTTTCTATATGTTTTTATAATATATGTGGAATTGCCTGTGTCACTTGCGTGTGTGCCCAAGTGTGCATGTGTATATATCGCTAGTTTGGTCAGTTAAAAAAGCCAATGAGCTGGGTGTGGTGGCGCACGCCTGTAATCCCAGCACTTGGGTGGCTGAGGCAGGAGGATTGCTGTAAATTCAAGGCCAGCCTGGGCTATAAAGTGAGTTCAAGTCTACCCAGAACTGCATAGTGAGACCTGTCTCAAAAAAAAAAAAAAAAAAAAAAAAACACCAAGGAACACAGACCTCCCAGTTACTATGAGGGTTTCTGACACCCTGAACTTGATCTCTAACACCAGGTGCCACTAACAGAGATCCCCTAGGTACAGCCAGGTGGTTCAGGGCAGAGCTGGTAAAGGGATACGTGAACACCTTGTTATGCCAGAATGTAAGGAAGCAATTTCTTTTTTTTTTTTTTTTTTTTGTCTTTTTGAGACAGTGTCTCGCTATGCGGCTCAGGCTGGCCTTGAGCTCACTTTGTAGCCAAGGCTGGTCTCAAATTTGCAACGGATCCTCCTGGCTCAGCCTCCTGAGTGCTGGATTACAGGCATGCACCACTTCAGCCAAGGAAGTGATTTTTTAAAAAAATTTTAATGGATTTTGTCCCAAAGACACAAGTGACAGCTTGAAGGAGTTGCCACTGGCAAGTCTGGGACAAAACCATTAAACAGTAAATCATACATTGCTGAAAAAAGTGGAAATTCACAAGTTCCTATGTGTAATTAAAAACACAGAAGGGTGGGGGAGGAAACTCTCTTGTTGACAGCGGGCCGAGGAGGCGAGTGGGAGGTGCAGCGGCGGATCGTCAGAGTCGCTATTTGGCAACCGTCACGGTAAAGAGTGGATTGGGGGCGAATCGCCCGTAGATGCCAGATGCGATACAGGGTGACGTGGGCAGAGAGCGCAGTATTCGCACGGTCTCCCTGCGCTGCTTATTAGCCCCAGGGGAGAACGGAACAGCAATCATTACCCAGCGAAGTACTTAGGGGCAAAGGTCTAGGGCAGCGACAGAAACGCACGCTCCCTGCGAGTCCTGGTGGGGGCAGCCGCAGCAGTGAATGCACCCCGTCTGCCCTGGTGCACCGCAGCCCTGGCCCTGAGGAGCCCCCTCCTGGCTCCAGGCCACAGCGCAACCCCTCCCAGCCAGCCCGCGAGCCGTGAATTCCCTCTGGCCTAGAGCTCCCCTCCAGCGGTCCTGGCCCTGGTGCCCTGGCCTGCCTTGTGACTCAGGACTGGCCGCTCTCCCGGGCATGAACCCGCCCTGCCTGCGACCATGTTTAACCCAGAACCCGCCAGATGATCAGATGCTGCCACCGTGTCCTGTGTTCTGGTGTCCATCGAAAGTGTCCACCAAAGTCGCCTTAGTGCGGAAGGCGGTGGATCGTGGCGCTGCGCGTTCATCCACTGAGTTCAGAGCTGAGCGCGCTGTGGGAGGCGGGGCGGGGCCTGGAAGGGCGTGTTCTCCTCCCTGGCTCCTCCCTTCTCCCTGAGGCCAGGCTGCAACAGGGCGGAGCATCTTTCCCTGCCCAGCCGCTGGCCAACCACAGGCTAAAACCGTGAGCCAAAGTAACCGCTCCTGCTTGATGCTGTGGGTGTTGTGCATTTTGTCCCAGCGATGGGAAAGTGACTGACAGCTGCGAGAGGACAGCTTGGGGCTTCGGGTTCTGTCTGAGAAGCCACCCACCGGCCAGTGGTGCCTGCCTGGATTCTGCAGACACATGCAGTGGCCCTGGAGGCTTCAGTGGGGACCAGTCCAAGTGGCTGGCGCTCCACCTGGAACCTGATTCCTGACCACAGAACACAGCCAGGTTGCACAGCCCACAGGGCCTCAGTCTGCCTGTTGGGAATCCCGAGGAAGGGGCGTCTGGAACAGGCTTGCTCAGTAGACCTTGGAGCACCAAGCTGCGGCCTCGGCTCCAGCCTGGGGCAGGCAGGTCCTGGTCCGCACTCGCGTCTCTGTTGCTTGTTCCTGGGAGTGACGGGGCCACTGTTTCAGCCCTCCTGCTGCAGCTGTCATGGCAGTGGCACAGGGAGAACGCAGCACCTGCTGCAGCCCTGGAGACGTAGGTGCTCAGACTGCAGCTGTGAGAGCAGGGCCTGGCGGCACACACCCGTAACCCCAGCACTCTGGGAGGCTGAGACAGGAGGATCACAACTTCGAGTCCAGCCTGAGCAAATCAGTAACTTAGCAACACCCTGTCTCAACATAAAAGTTTGAAAAAAGGCTGGGGATGCAGTTCAGTGTGCAGGCCTGGGTTCCATCTAGCTCAGTACTGAAAAAAATAAAGTAGCTGTCATTTGGGTGCAGTGGTGCACACCCGTAGTCTCAGCACTTAGAAGGCTGAGGCTGGAGGATCCCAGGAGCTCAAGGCCCACCTGGCCAATGTAATGAGACCCCCCCACTCAAAAAAAATGTAGCCATCAGTTGAATCAAGAACCATCATTAGGTGCTAAAATTGGTGAGTGAAAATTTAGTGAGGAAAGGATATTTATGTATCGCCCCATAAATCACTTGTTGATTAAAACGGGAAAATAATCAAAGGACACTATTCACAGAGTAAAAAAGACGACTCACAGAATGGAAGTATTTGTATAATTCACTTTGGAAAAAGGATTACTGTATCTAGAAAAAAAAACCTAGCAAAAAGCAAAGAGAAATGGAACAAAACACTGCTTCAGAGCGGCCGGGGACTTCAGTGCGGCTCGCACACAGTCGGCCGATCGGCCGGGTGGGGGCGCCATCTCCACCTGAGAGACAGAGGGCGGAAACCGGGTCCCACTGCGGCGTTTGGAGCAGGGCGCTTTGGCGTGGCTGGGATGAGGCGGGGACATCCACACTGGTGACTTGACAACAAGAGGGAGACCAGAGGACGCACAGGCACGTCCCTGCCCCTGCCGTATGATGTCCTGAGCCACCTCGACTGCCATCCAAAAGGCCACCAGCAGGCACCCCTGGACCAGAGCCCTGAGCGCAAACGAACCTCATTTCTTTCTCCCTTACTCGGTCTGTGGACACAGACAGACAAGCAGGCGTTTCTCTGAAGCAGACACAGGCACGGCCAGTGCGCACCTGTGAAGCTCCTCAGCATCACAGGAGGCGAGGGAACGGGAGAGCCAAGCTATTTCCAATGCAGCAGGCTGGTTACTTGAAAAAACACAAAGAGCCGGGTGTAGTGGCGCCCGCCTGTAATCCCCGCACTCGGGAGGCTGAGACAGGAGGATCGCTGTGAGTTCGAGGCCAGCCTAAAGTGCACAGTGAAACCTGTCTCAAAAAACAAACAAAAAAAGACCCAGGAAAACAAACACAAGAGCGTTAGCAAGGGACGCAGAGAGACTGAACCATATCATGCACTGCTGGCGCGGATATAAAACCGCGAGTCTGGCTGTTCCTAGGAAGTTAAGTAGAAGGCAAGCGCGTCCAACAATTGCACTCCAGCCTTGCGCTCAACAGACGGAAACCGGGCATGGAGGCAGAGCGCCGTTGCCAGTGCCCTGCGCGGGGAAGCAAGGCACGGTGCCCTGGGAGGTGGGCGGGTGAGCAAAACGTGGAGGCCCATGGAGGTCCATGCAGGGGCTGGCGCTTCCTCCCCGGCAGGAACAAGACCTGCCAAGGCTGCCACATGCTGAACTCTGCAAGAGGCACGCAGTGCGCTGCCAGGAGCAGGCCGCCGACGGCCCTTGCAGGAGCTGCCTGAAGAGGCCCGCACAAAGGCCACCTGGCTCTGGGCAAGGCACTTCCGTATCACTTTTTTTTTTTTTTTTTTTTTTTTGGTCTTTTTGAGACAGGGTCTCGCTATGCAGTTCAGGCCGGCTTTGAGCTCACTTTGTAGCCAGCAGTTCAGGCCGGCTTTGAGCTCACTTTGTAGCCAGGCTGGTCTCGAACTGGCAAGGATCCTCCTGCCTCAGCGTCCTGAGTGCTGGGATTACCAGCATGCTGTCTCACTTTCGGTGCGAGGAAAAGCTCTGGAAATACGTGGGGTTGATGGAGGCAAGACATTGCGGTCGCGCTTTCTGCGACTGAGCTGCAGCCCTAACGCTGGTTGAACGGCACAGGAGACATGTGCACCTCTGGGTGGGACACACAGGAGGTGCAGACGGCACAGCTGAGGTCCACGGCAGTGTTCGGGCAGCTCGGAGTCGAAAACGCTGCTCCTGAGCACAGGCTGAGTGAGGCCCGTGGGAAGCTGGCGTCCTCCACCGGGTTGCAGGGGGTGAGCAGGTGTTTCGGGCTCGGGGAAGGAAGTGGGGCCCATGTTGGAACCCTTCCCTCTGCCTATGTGGCTCCCCTACATCCGGGTGGACGTGACCGCTTCCCTGAAAAATATGGTGGAGGAAATCGGCCACCTCTGCCGCCCCTGGGAACAGCGCAGCGTGGGAAGGAGTCCGCCCCAGTTCTGCGTAGGCTGTGAACACAGCCAAAGCGAGGGCTTGGGAGTCAGAAGAGCTGCCCTAAAAGACCCTCCTCAAAGCCCAGGAAACCAACCGCAGGTGAGAGGAAGTGCAGAAAGCTACTGACGCCACACGCCGTACAAAGCCGCTATTGAGAAAGGAGAGCAGCGCAGCATCTGCACCATCCCACGCGAGGGCGCGAAATGCGGCCGGCGGAACCGGTTCAACACTGTGACCTGGGCCAGGCGCAGTGGCACATGCTTGCGATCCCAGGCTGAGGCACTCACCACTGGGCTTTTCCCAGGCGCCATGCAACGGGGGCTGCAGCAGTCACCAGCCGGGCGTCATTTAACCCCTGCGCTGACACTGTTTATCCAGAGGAGCCCATAGGCGAGGCTCAGTCTCCCCACAGCAGGGTTATGGGGGGCTAAGGAACCACACTTTCAAAGCGTCCTGCACTTCCGACAGCAGCCACAAGGCCGCCAGGCAGGGCACCCGTGCCCCCCCCCCAAGTTCCACTGTCTTTCTAGAGCATTTCATAGAACTCAGGAAGCATGCTTAACAATTTCTTGTGAAGGCCGCTGTAAAGGTACCATATAAACAGACCAGACATGCTGGGCCTGGTGGCCTGGTGACCCCAGAACTCAGGAGGCTGAGGCGGGAGGATTGCCATGAGTTTGGGACCAGCACGGGCTACATAGTGAGCTCAAGTCCAGCCTGAGCTACATAGTGAAACCCAGTGAAACCCAGTCTCAAAGAAAAAACAAAACAAAACACACCAAATAAACAGCCAGATGTGGTGATCTGAGGGTGAAGTCTGCAGCACACATGGAGCTGGGGTGCCCCCTCGTCTGTATGGGGGTCCGTGATCAGAAGGCTTCCCGCCGGCCTTCCTACGCGCAGCCGATCCGGTCCCTTTGGGTTTCACGGAGGCCTCCTGGCCTAGGCATGACGAAGGGTGGATGACCCAGTTATCTGTAGCGGGAGCCGCCCCACATTTCCCCACAGTGAAAGCAGCTCTCACTTCCATCAGGAGCCCAGGACCAAAGGTGGCATCCAGGAGCCAAACAAGACCCCCGCCCAACTAATGACGTCACCGCGGAGGAGGGGTCCCGCAAGGAATCCGCAGCAGCAGATACCTGTGTGGAAGCCAGTTAGTGAGCGAGCTGGGATGTCAGAATTAAATGCTGGGCTGCTGCCGCCGCTTTTCTTCATATCTTTACTATCTTGTCTCCTGGCGTGGAGGCCAGGAGCCTAAACAAGACTCGAGCCGCGCCCGTCTCCAGATAAGGTCACTGTGACATTAAGACTCCACAGTGCCTTTTAGTGGGGACACAGTTCAACCCGTAAATCATGACTGACTCCCACTCAGCGCCTAGGAGCAAGCACAGAGGCGTTATATGTTCCAGATTTCTGTGGAACTCGCTTCCCTTCCTGAGCGCTCACCATGGCAGTGCCACTGTGTTCCCACAGCCTTCTTGCCTCCCTCAGTTGGGTACTTACCGTGCAGTGACCTAAGCGTCTGCACAGAAAAAGAAAATGCCTGAGCCTATCATGGTGGTGCACGCCTGCCTCCCAGCATGGGGGAGACTGAGGCAGGAAGACCGCTACAAGTTCAAGGCCAGCCTGAACTACATAGGGAGACCCTGTCTAAAAACTATTTAGCCGTGGGCCCCGCGGCTGCTCCACTGTGGGTCCTGCGGCTGCTCTGCTGAGGGCGCCTCACAGACTGGACCTGCCCCCACCCATAGCCCCACGACGGGGTGGAGCTGGGCGGTCCACTGTGAGCATATGTGTTTTTCCACCTCCGACCATGGCAGTTTGTACACACCCATGCATGTTATAGTATAGTCTGAGGCAGCTATATCTCTTCCCAAGGTGAGAGTCCAAGGATATAGATAAACCCAGGAGTACAGTTATAATCACAGGGAAGATGACTGATTGAGTGGTAGGGCAACGGAGATGAGGGAGGAGAAATAACGAACTGATCAAAAGGGCCATCATCTGTGTAACCTGAGTAACAAAGATGAAGGTAACATTATGTAGGACAGCATCCAGAGCTAATTCCCTTCTGTGTTCTCTGTAATTCTGTATTTCCTCAATTGTTTTTGTATTAACAGAAGTGAAGATAACTTTATATTATACAGCATCCAGTGCAAATTCCTTACTATCTTCTCTATAATTTGGTATTTCCTTTAATGTTTTTGTGTTAACTAATATGAAGATAACATTATGTAATACAATATCCATTGGTAACTTCCTACTATATTCTGTATAATTTTGTATTTTCTGTATTGTTTATGGCTTATTCTGGTTCATATGTCTCCATTCTTTTGTCTTTAAAATAAAATTTAAAAAATAAAAAATATTTAGCCATAATATTTTTCAAAGAAGTATATATTGCTTATTAAAAAGTAAATGGATTTGAAATTTTGGTATTACTTAGGCAAGTGGCATAGAGTATCTTCTAAGAACACTCAGCATAAAAATGTCATATTCTTTTTTTTTTTTTTTTTTTTTTCCGGGACCGGGGATTGATCTCAGGGCCTTAGTGCTTAGCGGCAAGCACTTACCCACTGAGCTGTATCTCCAGCCCAAAAATGTCATATTCTTAGCTGGGCATAGTTGTGCATCCCTGTAATCCTAGCATTAGAGAGGCTGAGACAGGAGAATTGCTGCAAGTTTGAGTCCAGCCTGAGCTACAAAGTGAGCTCAAGGCCAGCCTGAACTGCATAGTCTCAAAAAGACCAAAAAAAAAAAAAAATCATTGTTCTTGGTTCAGGAGACCCAAAGTGCGGTTCAATATGGATACCTTAGCCATATTACTGGTTAAGGTATTTGCTGTTTGTACTTTCCCATGACCTGGACTTTAAAAAAAAAATTATTCTTTTGGAGACAGAGTCTCACTGTGTAGTTCAGGATGGGCTTGAACTCACAAAGATCCTCCTACCTCAGTCTCCCAAGCACTGGGATTACAGGCATGCACCACCATGCCTGGTGCCAAGGACTTTGTGAGGAAGACTATTAGTGGATAAGGAACCCTCTTGCTAGGCATGGTGGGCATCGCAGTAGTCCCAACGCTCCCGTAATCCCAGCACTTGGGAGGCTGAGGCAGGAGGATCACTGTGCATTTGAGGTTAGCCTGGGCTACATAGTGAGACTCTGTCTCAAAAAAGAAAAACCACCACCGAAGGAGCACTCTCTGACTCCAGAACTTCCTAACAAAGGGTCGACAGCTGCAGCGGCTGCCTAAGCTCTGGGCGCGTTGGCTGGAGCAGCCCCACTCACCTGTTTGTGTCCCGTCATGCTAACACAGATAGCTTCCGGTCTGCAAAGGCTGCAACACAGACCATCTGACCATTTCCAAAAAGTTTCACTGACCCCTCGTCTGAACAAAACCGTGAGGGCTGAAGGGGCTCAGGAGGCCGCTCCTCCTCAGTCATAACACTAAAGAAGGGCTGAGGTGCCAGTGACAGAGAGCACAGCACTCCACAGCACTGTTCTGCAGGGACGGAGGACCCAGGTAAACAGTGAAAGGGTTCCAACGAATGCTGTCTGGGTAGCTGGACACCCACAGGCCAAAGAACGCAGTTGAGCTCTTACACCATAGATAACAATGAACTCTTAGCCGGGCATGGTGGTGCAGACCTATAACCTTAGCTACTGGGAAGGGTGAGGTAGAAGGATCACAATTTCAAGGCCAGCCAAAGCGATTGAGCAAGACTCTTGTCTCAAATTAAAATAAACAGGGCTGGGGGTGTACACTCAACACTTACTACAGGGCTACAGCGATCAAGATGTGAGGCAGCAACGAAAGAACGGATAAGCAGATACACAGAACACAGGGCCTTGGGCCGGGGATACAGCTCAGCAGCACAGTGCCTTGCTTGGCAAGCACAAGGTCCTGAGTTCACTTCCCAGTACCCTCCCCCCCCCAAAAAAAGAGCAGAGAGCCCAGAAATAGACTCATACAGTCAAGGGATCTTCAACAAACTGCATGGCAGCATATATCTGTAACACTTGGGAGGCTGAGGCAGGAGGATTTCAATAAATTCCAGGATAGCCTGGAATACACCTTTCTACAAATGGTGCTAGAATAACTGGGTACCCACATGCATAAAAAAAAAAAAAGAAAGAAAAGAATCCAGACACAGGCCTTATACCCTTCCCAAAAACTAACTCAAAACAGATCACAGACTGTTACGGTTTGGGTCTAGATGTCCCTCCAACAGTCAGAGGTGGGGTTTTTTCCGAGGTAGCTGGATCTAGGGTGTGTGATAGGGTGTGTGATTACTAAGTCAGCCCAGTGACTGGCTGAGCACGGCCCTAACCCCAGTACCCTAGATAACGTATAAAAGGGGCAGAGTTGTGCTGCTAAGGTCCGTTGCTTGCTGTCCCCTGCCTGCTTGCCGTGGACTGTCTCTCCTCTGCGACGCCCCTCTGCTGTGCCGCCCTGCCTCTAAGCCAGCCAGCTATGATGGAATCTTCTACAAACTCTGAGCTAAATTAACGTTTCCTCCTTTAACTTTGCGTGTTGGGTATTTTGTTTCAGCAACAAGAAAGGTAACTAATACACAGACCTAAATGCAAAGCTATACGATACCTACAAGATGTAAGTATAAAACAACAGAACTCCAAAACCTACCACAGGAGAAAATCTCCATGGCCTTTGTGGCAGTGATGAACTTCAGGTATGTCTGAAGCACCAGCCAAGTGAGTAAAGAGGCTAAACTGAATTGTATTAAAATTAAACCCTTCAGACTGGGCATGGTGGCCCATGCCTATAATCCCAGCACTTGGGAGGCTGAGGCAGGAGGATCGTTGCAAGTTCAAGACCAGCCTGGCCTACAAAGTGAACTCAAGGCCAAACTGCGTAGTGAGACCCAATCTCAAAAAGACAAAGAAAAATAATAAATATAAACAAATTTTAAAAATTAAGCCCTTCTCAGTAAAATCGCTAAAAGAATGAAAAGACCAGGGAGTCTCAGAGAAAATATTCACAAGACACTCTGGGAGGCTGAGGCAATCCTGATACTACTCCTGCTGGAGGACAGGCATCCAAAAGAGGCAAACTCTAAAAAGCAAAACAGGAAAACCAACTCTCTAAGAGCGGGACGGACACCCCATCTACCGGAGAAGCAGCACATGAGGATGCTCAACCATCTGCGAGTCAAAACCATGAGAAGCCCATGCCGTTGGCATCTCTGCACTCTGCTCTCCGGTCTGGGGGTCCCCGGGTCTGCAGCACCCACACAACACTTCCCCGTGCTGCAGCCTTGAGCCACGACCACATGCATTGACCCTCGCCTCTTGCTGGGCTGCACAATGCCTGAGCCCTGAGAGACGATGAGCCCCCTGAGGGAGCAGCGGGTTGTACTGTATTTTGCGGCAGACCTGAAGGTTGAACCTAGGGCCTTCTTGCTGAGCTACCGCCCCTTTTTATTTATTTTGAGACAGGGTCTTGCTAAGTCACCAAGTTGCCCAGGCTGGGCATGAACAACTTTCAATCCTCCTGCCTCAGCCTTCCAGAGTTCCGGGATTATAGGTGTGGATCACATCACTTGGCTTATGATGTGTGTGAACTTAAGGAGAACAGGCAAAGAAAGGCCTCAAAAAAACATCGATTGAGTGTCTAAGAGCTCAACAGTGCCTTGTGACAGGTAACCCAGGAACTTTCCAAGTTAAAAATCAGAGCTTTGGGCGAAGGACACAGCTCAGTGGCACAGCAGCTACCTGGCAAGTGCAAGGTCCTGAGTTAAATTCCCAGTACCAAAAAGAAAAAGGTTTAATATTTTTCTATACAGTCATAACTGTGCAGCACATGCGTGGCTATGTTAAGTCATGCTTATATAAGTGAACCCCGCTGTGACAGTGGGGTCATGTCCTTATGTGTCCTTAGAAGCCCTGGGCTCAAAGCCGTCTGAAGTAGCTCTCCACTCAAGAAAAAAAAAAAGAGACAGACAAAAAAGCTGGGCATGGTGGCAGACGCCTGTAATCCCAGCACTCCGGAGGCTGAGGCAGGAGGACCATTGTGAATTCAAGACCAGCCTGGGCTACAAAGTGAGCTCAAGGCCGGACTGAAGTGCACAGTGAAACCCTGTCTCAAAAAAAGAAGAAAAAAAATGAACCAGCCCTCCACATCCCCTCAGAGGTCAGGGGACACCGCTCCTTGTGAGTGGCCCATAGGTTTTATTATTTGGGGAGTTTTATCTATGAGCAATATCAGAGCCTGCGTGTGACATGTAGGGTCTGGGCCCTATGTGGAGTAAGGGCTTCAGCTTGGAGGGCGAGGTCTGTCGTTCCTGCTCCTGGAACATCAAGCCCATCAGATCGAGGCACCAGGTGCCAAGTGTGGTGCCGCCTGCAGCGCGCCGCATCCCAGCTGTAGAGGTGTCTGTGATGAGGGTCTGACAGTGTGTTTAATCCATGGGAATGCCCAGGTGTGGCGCCCTGTCCAGTGCATGGGGAGGTACGGCCAGCCCCCGGTGTCACAGACCTAGAAGGTTTCTGCAATGAGTGCCCTGTGGACACAGCATTACTGCAGCCTTTTACCAAGCGGGAGTCAAGTCTAGGTGTCATTGCTGTGCTATTGCTTGTATGGTGTGAGGTCTTAGGTATTTTGGGTTTTTTATGGAGCCAAGGTGCCACGGTAGAAGGCAGCTCGTGGTGAGCAGCTAACCCTCACCTGTGAAGTCATCCTGGGTGACAGGAGGGGCTTTTGTCTTGAAACATGATGTACTATATGGTTAGTTGTCCGGCCATACTCCCGTAAGTCTTGCCATAGGTTAGTGCCCCACCAGGGCTGGTGCCCTATCAGTCTTGGGCTGCCCAAGCCAGGAGCCAGCGATCAGCCCTCTAAATACAGCCCAACTGTCTGTGTAAACATGTAGGGGCCTTTTTTATGTTATCACAAGTAGCTCCACTACCCACAACTCTGCCCATTGGCTCGACCTGCCCATTCTGGTTCTAAACCAGGGAATTTTGGGGCTGGGCTGGCCAGCGACTGTCAGCTATTGTGGGGCTGTGCCACAGCTGGACCCACCCGTATACCAGGTGTCGGCAGGAGGTCTCTCTTCTGTGCAGAGGCCAGGGGATAGAACCTGTAATCTGTCTTGTTGTACGGTGTGTTGTGTTATACGTATTACTGGTCTCAATATCACTGGCAGTTTGCTCTCAACAGGCTGGACACCAACACGGAAGGGTGGGGGCCTGGGCCACTGTACTCTTAGGGGGGCGCCCATGTATGGACCCAGCACTCAATCAGGTTTCTGGTCTGCAGTCTTACTGCCGCCCTGTGGTACTTTTATAGGTGTGTGAAGCAGCATATGTTCTTGTTATTTTTAATCAGATATTGACTTTTGGCTGTTTTTCACAATGGTGACCAAAATCTAACAGGGTTTTTCTGCCTTTTTTTTCCGGTCACAACCCCCAGCCAAACCCAATGTTGCCTATACTCACTGTTAGGGAACATGGCTTGTACCTATGCACTGTTCTTTTTGAGTCTTGAAAAGCAGCTTCTGCTGAGTCTGTTGATCCCATGTCATGTCCTTTTGGGTCATCTAGTATGAAGAGCATGGCAGGCAGCTAGGTGTGGTATGAACACTTGCCAAAAACCCGAAAGACCCACATACGCCCGTGACTGGCATAGTGCTGTGGGTCTGGGGTATGCTTGGGTTTTATCAATAATGGCATCAAGAATTACATTCGTCTTACCGGACCAGGTGATCCCCAAGAATTTGATAGAGACGCCAAGTCTGTGGACTGTGTCTTCACTGACAGCCCACCCTCAGGCCAGCAAAGCTTTCTTTAGACTGTGCAGTGGCTTTTAAATCTGTAGGGCAGAGTTTAACATAGTATCATCAATATAATGGAACAGCAACAGTGTGGCTCGGCTCAGGTGGTCCTGGGCAATCAGGCCATGACAAGCTGCATATAGCCTGGTGCCATCTGGAAGGGCCACTGCCTGCCCTCCCAGGGGAAAGCAAATTGTCTGGCAGTCACAGCAGCAATGGAGAAGGTGGTATCTACACTCTACAACATGATGGCATCGACCCAGTGTCAGGGTGAGACTACCACGTGTGACAGAGGAGTCACTTTACCCAATCCGCAGTAGTCCGGTCACGTGCCATGGCCCGTCATATGGGTTATACAGAGAGCTGAGAGGGCTACATGCCAGGTGTCACCTCTGACTCTTTTTACAATGCTTTGTCCTAGCTTTTCATGGCCCCCAGGTAGCCGATACTGCTTCACGCATACAACCCATGTAGCCTGTGGGAGCGGGTGCCCAGCACATCCTTGGACTGTGGTTTTTACCACATGGATCCACACACGGAATTTATCCTGTGGGGTGCTGCGTCACGCAGCAGTCAGTATGTCCCCCCTATACATAGGGAACACAGACCTAAGGGCACAGAGCCAGGCACTTGATACCCAACAGCACCTGGGCTCTGCAGACTGCGACACGGTGACCTCTGCACCCTTTACACGTGCAGTAGGTCCCATGGGGTGGTGTGGCTTGCCACAGATCAGTGTTGACTCGGCCTGGTACTTACCAAGGCTACCACACACTGCATGTTGTTTTGGAGACCAGTAAAAAGTTCCACGCCGCCTCTGGTCTCTTGGGAACCCCGTAAGCTGGGGACCTCGGCCCACTCTTTAATCCGGATGAAAGGACGCCAGCATCACATCTTTCTGTGTCACTGGGGCTGTCTTTGCCTCTGGGCTCACCGGTCAATATTGCTGCTCAGGGCGCAACTGCCAGCAATGTGTCTGAAGGCTGCCCACCTATCTTCTCCGTGGCTAAGCTGGCCACCAGCACATCTGTCCAAATTTGGTGTCAGCTTACCTTTACTGGTCCAAGCATCTGTGCTTGGGAGGTCGGCCCTGCTCCGCCAGGGGCTGCGCACCTCTTCTCCTTGAGTGGCTGTTTTTAAGGGTCTCACCTTATGTTGGAGCTTTGCTTTACATCACCCAGCTGCACCAAGGCATCGACTGCGTCAAGGTTTGGGCAATCTGCAAAGGGGGCCAGAAGGGCTGCCACTGCCTGAACATGCCAGCGAGCCTGCTCACCAAGATCGAGTCCTCTCTGGTGTGCTGCAAGCAGCTCCTACCCTGAGCTTCGGACTGCACAGTGAACATTTGGCCCACACCCATTTCCCATAGCACAGAGACCAAGTCTAGGGAGCTTGTCCTGGTCGTGACTTGTTCTGGCAATCACTGGGCTCTCCCAAACCAGGCGGGTGGCCGCTATTAACATCCTTCAAAGTCTGGTTACCGGCTCCCAGGGCTGTCCTCTGTACACCCTGCAGACCCCGTCGCAAGGAGGGGCTGATGGCTCCGTCGGCGATTTGGGACATCTGGCTTGACTGTACCAGCCCCTTTGTCCCATGGCCACAGCAGCCAGTTTCATGTTCCTTTTGCTTATTGTCTCGCCAGCTCCCTAACCCTATGGCCATCAAGTCATACATGCTGTGAGGGGCAGAGGAGGCTGGTCCTCCCGGCCTCTGAGCTGGGGGCCCCACTGCTCCACCTTTTGGTGAACAGCAGGCCTCACACACCACAGCAGGGGGCTCTCCTTGGCTTCTGGAGATGCCTTGGGAGGAGGTGGTGCACCCCATGCCCTGCAATGTGGGTTCCGTGGCAGTCGGCGCTGTTCTAAACCCTCCGTAGCCCACTGCACCTGATCTACCTGCTCGAGGAGGTTTTCACCTCTTGCCTCACCCAGCTGAATAGGTAAAAAGCAGCCCCCCCCCCCGCCCACTGATGACAGAGGTCTACATGCCAATCACCTCTAAGGTCCTTAACAAGTCCTCCGTGTCAGATGGATCATGGACCACTTCCCAGTACTCGGGGGCCTTCCAAGCTGCCAAAAAACTGACTACAGACAACCAGGGTGAGGTATGAGGGTCGCATGTTGGCAACTCCTGGGTTCTCCCTCACTGGCAGGCGCCGTTTTGAGACTCCAAGGGGAAACTCACCTCATCCCATACGCCACTTGTGTGTGTGGGGAGGGGTATTTTCACAGATGAGGCCCCCGAAGAAAGCATGCAGGACAGCCACCAGCAACAGCAGCAGAAGCAGCATCTTTGTCTGGCTCATACACATGAGCCGTTATCAAAGTCTGTCTCTGTGTTCTGCCATAACCCTGTGGAGCACCTGTGGCTATGCTGCCATGTTTACGTAAGCGCCCCACTGGGCGCCCGCACCAGACAGCAGGGTCATGACTGTGCGTTCCCGGGTGCCCTGGGCTTGAAGGCATCCAAAACGGCTCTCCGCAAAGGGGACAAGATGAAGGGAGCTCCCAGACTCCTTCGCTCTTGTCCCCCATGTGATCCTGGCAGAGTTTACGTAAAATAGGACTTTTCTTTCTGAAACGTTTACACGTGACGCAAATATTACACAGTATATGTGTTGGCCCATTGGGGGGCAGATTTTCACAGGTGGGGTCCCAAGGTTAAAGAACATGTGTGCAAGACGTCAGCAACAAAAGCAGGCAGCACGGAGCAGAGCGGAGGGTCGGAGCAAGAGCCCACAAGAGCCGCCTGCGTCTTGACCGTGTAGTACTTATACAGGTTCTTATCTCGTACGTACATTCGCACAGAGGGCCATCACCAGCACCTGTGTTTACCTGTGCTAAGTCACGGTTGCACGACTGCCCCACTGTGTGCTGTGCTAGACAAGTGGTGTCACGTCTGCAGGTGTCTCTGCAGCAGTCTGAGTGGGTCCCTTCATGTTTCTTGTAAAGGTTAAGTCTTCTGTGGCCTGGTTTTACTGAGGGTAAATTCAGGTCCCAACACTGAAACAAATTTTTCAAAGAAATTTAATAGCATTTAACTTAAAAAAAAAATCAAGACATTTTAGCCTTTAAGTCAGATGTGATTTTATTTCTCAGCCTACAACAATGCAAATTCCTCAAAGAAAAGGCAAAGGCCAGCAATAGCTGGAAAACTGATCACTCGCTAGTGTAAGCCTTAGATCCATCAAGAGAAACCATCTCACACGTTTCTAACAGGGGAAAAGAGAAACAACAACAGGCACAAACACATCAACAGCCCCGACTGGATCCCCATACCCGAGAGAGATTTAACCCCAAACTTGCAGCCCTCAGTGCTGCCTCTAAAGACTTCAGTCACTCTTCGGATGGTGAAGTCAGTAACCACAGTCAACTGCAGCAGGGAAGAAGTGTGAGATAAACTGGGAATGACAAGGGTCGAAAGTAACTCAGGTGCCAGGCATGGTGGCGCATGCCTGTAATCCCAGCACTCGGGAGGCTGAGGCGGGAGGGTTGTTGCAAGTTCGAGGCCAGTCTGGGCTACAAAGTGAGCTCAAGGCCAGCCTGAACTGCATAGTGAGACCCTGTCTCAAAAAGACAAACAAACAAAAACAAAAACAAAAACAAGAGAAAAGAAAAAGAAAAAACAAACTCAGGTAATAACACTGAAGACGCGTACGCTTAGGCCAAAATGACACCAACTGGAAGATTTGTTTACATGGGCACTTTCTTCCTCGAACAGCAGCACATGCAGACAGGCAACCACACGCCTGGAAGTACTAACTCTGCAAAGCCTGAATAGTAAAAAGTCTCCATGTGGTAATTATTTGAAATTCAAAAACGGAGGCAACCTTGTAATAACAAATGCAAACTCTTGTTAATCGACCCAGGGTTTCCTGCTCTGCCCATGGAAGAACCGCCTAATGATGCCCCCTTTAAAGGCGTAAATGCTTTCCTTACGCAGCGATCCTCACCTGGTCTGTGTCACTGCCCGCCCAGCCAGACCAGGAAACAGGGCAGCCAGGAAGCCTCACTGTGCCTGCCATCACAGCCGTATGGTCAGGAGAGCTGGCTGCGAACACCTAGGACCAGGCAGTGGGACCCTAAACCGGCCCTCCAGGAGGCCTGGTCTTCACTCACCGGCCCTCCACATCCCCTCGAGGCAAGCCAGGCGGGTGAGGCCGGTGCTCACGCTAACCTACAGCAACTACTCGCTGCTCTGGGCTCCGAGCCCTCTAGCTCCGTTCTCATAGTTCAGCGCTCCTCCATGGCCCTCGCAGCCCTGCCTGGAGTCCCTAGGAAAGCAGGTGAAAGCAATTACCACACAGCTCATCAGGGGCCACCACATGCTTCGCCATCTGTGCACATACAGGGCTCCTACACGCAGCGGAGGCCACAGGGAGCGTCGCTGCCACCAGCGTGGCCAGTCTCCGTCCTCCTCTGGCTCTCTGCCGGCAGCCTCAGCCTGACTTCACTGCGTGTCCTCCTCGAGGCCCGAATGTCTCCATTCACTCACTGCTGTGATGATTTTTCCCAACTACCCCTGGAAACAGGCTGCGGGGACAGACGGGAAAAGCAAATACACAATCCTCTGAATGGCCCGCAAGCGGCTGCCGGCCGCTGCTCCAATTAGGGCGGCGTGGCCCGGAGCTCCCCTAGGCTGGGCCCTCCTCGTCCATCGCCTCGGCACTGCCGGCCCCGGTCCTCTGCTCCGCCTCTGGCTCAGCAGGCAGGATGCTCGTGACGCTGTGGAGGAGCGCCTCGATCTGCTCCTCCTCCGTGAACCGCTCCTCCGTCTCCTCCACCATCTGCGTGAGGAAAGAAGACGCTGCCGCTAGCAGACATGCGCTTCCGGCCCAGCCAGCCCTGCCCAGTCAGAGGTCGGCACCGGGTCCCCAGCGCCTCCCCGCCCAGGCTCCACAGCAGGAGTGCTGAGCCGCGCACAGGCGCCGAATGGGCACGAGGAGGGGAAACCTGACTGTTCTCTCGCTGTGCACACCCTCCCGAGAAGGGGATGTGGTGCACACAGAGAAAAGCCACCCGAGTGAAGGGATGCACCATACGCTTCTGATTTCATAACGCACACCCTACCACAATGAGCGCGACTCCCGCTCGGTGCCAAGGGGCACACGGCTTTCTCCTCAGTTCCGCCGTCACCCCGCTCGCAGGAGCTCCTTAGGGCCCTCTGTGTGCCCGGAGCGGCGCCCTCAGTGTCACACAACCACTACTTCTTGTAACCCTCACCACAAAGCAAGGGGCAGAACCGGGATCTCAAGCCTGACTGTGCAGGTTTAAAGCCCACCGAGACCGAACACACTCCCTGCTCTGGCTTGGATCTGACAGGTACCCCAGGGCCGAGTGCCTGTGGCTCTATGGAGAGATGGTGCAGCCCTTCGAACCAGGCGCTTTAATCAGAGCTGGGCAAGGCTTGGCAAGGCTCCTCAAGGCCGCACATGCTCCGAATCAGACCAAATGCAGGGCACAGAAGTGTACGAGACTGGTTGACAGGGGCCGCCAGTCAGTAGCTTCTACCGTCAGCTGTAGAAGAGCGCAAAAGGTCTGTCCACACACTAGAGATTCGAGAACCCTGTGGAAAGCCTGGAGCCCATGACAACGTCCTGTACAAGTACACATCACAAGGCTGAAGGATCCGAGACAGTAGGCCAAGGGCTCTGTGTTGGGAGCTCTAAGGGTGTTGCTATGTAGTCATCCTGGCCTTAATTCATGGCAATCCTCCTGCCTCAGCCTCCCAAGTGCTGGGATTACAAGTGTGCACTACTATGCCAGCTAACGAGTTCTTATTATTTTTTTTTTCTTTTTGAGACAGGGTCTTGCTATGTAGCCCAGGCTGGCCTTGAATAGGCTACAATCCTCCTGCCTCAGGCACTGGGGTACTGGGATTACAGACATGTGCCACCACACCTAGCTAAGTTTTTGATTTCTGAAAGCGTCTCTTTTCTGTGTAACTTTTCACTATTTTGTTCTTTTATGTATATTTTATTTAGCATCATGCAACTTGGGTTTTCTTCATGTGATGAGAATCTTACAGGGAAAAACAAGTTCCTAACTCTACTTAGCACTGTGCATTGGGTGCTGATTAAAAAAAATAATAAAAAACTTATCAGCCAGGTATGGGTGGCAAGACCCTAACTCAAAAAAACAAACAAGTGAAAATCAAAAGCCAAACACAACTTGCTGACCCCTCCTGGACGCAGAGCCAATGCGTCACCCTCCCTTTACTGCCTCACACAGGAGGAAGAGGAGCACCTTCAGGGACAACCTTGAAAGGGTTCGTGCTGCTCACAGCATTAAGCAAATACAACTTTAAAACCCAGTCTTGGCAAACACATGGTGACAAATCTTTATCACATACAAAGGTTGTGCTAATCCCCCAGGCTGTCAAGCTGGACCGCTCAACTCCAAAAGCGGCTTCCCGCATTCTAACTGCTAAGCTCACACACTGCTCTCCTCCATAGGACTCAGAATCTAATGCAGGCCGATCTGACGGGCTCTAAAGTCTAAACCTATTCTTTTCCTTATGCGTTAGGAGCAATTAAACCCAGTCACACAGATGCTAGGCAAACGTCTTACCACGAGCTACATCCCCAGCCCTTTTGTCTTCCTTCTGTTTGGTAAGGGCCTTGCTGTGTAGTCCAGGCTGCCCGTGCACTCACTACGCAGCCCAGGCTGAGATTACAGGCGTGCACCACTATGCTTGAATCTGAAACTTTCTGAGCTGACACGACATCTTAAGAGGGAAATTCAACACCTGACTATGCCAGGCACAGGTCACGACAGAGGCTCAGTGAACGCAGTGGGTGAACCTCAGCCTCCGAAGGCTGCCCGGGCCCGGACTAGCACTGACATGTGTGGACCTGGCCTGGATCCGCTGCTGGGGACCAGGCACATGCGGGGCTCTCAGGTCAGCTGGACTTTCCCGCTGAGGAAGCCCTCACCGCTTACCCCTCTGTGCAGAGGAGACACCGTTTACAGTCCCGGTAAATAGCCTGCCACCTTCCACAGCCACATCCTAGCGAGGGGCACCAGGCTGTAATGGAGCCAGTGCTAGGAGGTGACGGTTTTCACCCTGGCTGCCTGCTCTGAACAAGGGGGCGCTGGTGGAGCTCGGTGTCGGTGCCTGCGGCCCCACCCCACCCCAGCTAGGCTGGGGACACCAAAGCGCCGTGAGCACCTCTGGTGGGTGGGCTTCAGGGGCAAACCTGCCCTACTTGTAGGTGAGCCGTGTGCTGGTGGAGGTCGGGGTGGGGTGCCCACACGGCCAGGCAGGCGGGAGAGCTGCTCCACCCCGGACACCAGTACTGCGGGCATTCTCCCCCGAGCTGCTGCATACCGTACACTGGTGGCCCGAGTCCCGGGATCCGGCTCCAGCACCCCAGAGCTGGACTGCACAGTGCTGCTGGTACCCTGGACTCTCCAGCCTGCGGATGCCTTTTGGGGGCTCAGCTTCCATCATTTCATGAGCTGCTCCCCTGATCAACCGGGTCACAGCATTCTGTGAACTGTAACCAGCAGCATGAAGTACACGGCTGGGAGGAGAGTGCAGGCTCCCAGACACCGCCGGGCAGCCGCTCACCAAGCCTCCGCATCCCACTAACACTCCAGCAGGGACACAGATGGGGCCCCTGGGACAGAGGCCCCCTGACAGCAGCTAATCTTCCTGGTAACGATAGCTCTCTGCAGGCCCCGCGGCGAGGTCACGTCGGCCTCCTCTCCCCCATCTGTCCCTCAGCGACAGTAACATACGCTGCTAATCAGAGCTGGGGAGACGCCTCATGTGATCTCGAAGCTAGAGGGCAAGGGATTGGTTTCTAGCTGTTCTGTTTGCTTTTTCTCTCCTGTAGGTTAAATCTCCAGCAGTCTAAAGTGTAAGAATAATAGGATACAAAAAGAGGGACCTCCATTTAGCTGAAAGGCCAGCTCCCCTGGAAAGGCACCCTTTGGGGGAGGAATTTTTCTTATCTAATTTGAGGATATTCTGAAGGACAGAAACAATGAAGGCGTCAGGCAAAGTTTACTATCCTTGAAAAAAATTTCAATGAGAAACTCCAGATCATGGGTACTTCAGGCCGTTTTCCTCCATGCTTTGCTAAAGGGAGTCCAACAGAGCCCAGTGTGTCTAAACTGACTCTGGGAATGTTCTTCTGGTACCGAGTTCCCTACAGCAGAGACTTTCACCAGCACTCAGACCACCCGCTCGCTCCCTGCGGGTCCTACGGAGACTGCTGCGGGCACAACAGGGCAGCCACCCGCGTCACTGGATGCCCCCTTGCACTCCCTCCGGCACCGGCCCACACCGCCCACGCCTTAGGCTGCACCTGCAGCTTCGACCTCCCAGGGCCGAGGCACACAGCCAGGTTTCCATCGGCAGAGCGGGCGCTGTGTTTCGGAGGTGGGTGTGGAGGGGCATTCACGGGCAGGGAGAAGGGCAGGCTGGGAAGTGCAAGAGCTGGGTTAGGCAAGGATGACGGAAACCAGGGCCTCAGCCATGTGAGAGGGACAGGAGAGGGGGCAAGAGGAGAAGGCCAAGCTGGGCATGGCGCACGCCTGCAATCCCAGCACTTGGAGGCCGAGGCAGGAGGAGGTCAGTCTGAACCGCATAGCGAGACCCTGTGTCAAAAAGATTTTTAAAAAAGGAGATGGACCTGAGCCGCAGGACGGGCTTTCTGGCTTGCAGCATGGGCAGGAGGTGGGCAAGGAGAGCTGTGGGAGAAGTACGTGAAGAGAAGAGGGGCGGGGCCGCCGGGAGCAGGGGAGACCCACAGGCGCAGGGCGTAGCTCCGAAGCGTCACATCAGGAGACAAAGCTGCCAAGCCCACGGGAGGCAGCGGCCTGAGGCTGGGCGGCAAGGCTGTGCGCTGAGGTCTCCTCTCCCTGACAAGTGGGTGCCGGAGGCCTCTCCCCAGCTACAGCCCTGCTGGCCACAGCTCAGGTCTGAGACTCCGGCCGGGCCCGGGCCCCCCACTCACCAGCTGGATCTCCACAGCAGTCATCGGCCTGTGGTTCAGCAGCTGCAACTTCTCAGCTCTGCCAAAGACAAACACAAAGCATTTAAAACTGGAGTTGGCAGGGATCTTGGGTCTCAAACAAGCTGAATTAGAAAAATACTTTGTCAGATAAAAAAATGGGAGAACCACTGCGACACGGCCCTTTGTTTCTTCAGCCGTAAAACGAGAGAAGGGGAACAGGAGAGTGAGGATCAGAGCCTCCTGCTCCCTGGCACCGACACAGACCAGGCCCTGTAAAGCAGAGACAGGGCGCAGTGGCCATGGAGGTGCAGGACTTTTTCCGTTTGTTCATTTGATTTTGGTTTTTTTTCAGACTAGATAGGGTCTTGCTATGTATTTCATGCTGGGCTTGAACTCAGTGATCCTCCTGCCTCAGCCTTCTGAGTGTTGGGATTATAAGCACCCACCATCACACCCGGCTAAGGTGCAGTTTTAAAGACATTTGCTATAATAATCTTTATTTAGAATATGTGAAGAAAATAACATTTTAATGCACCACTGCAGGAAGAAAATACAGATAAAATCACCTTGGTCGGTTGGTAATGGCCTAAACATGGGTGAGAATTCCTTTTTGAGATTAAAATTAAAGCAAGCGCAGGGTCCTGAGTTCGATCCCCAGTACCGCAAAAAAGAAAAAAAAAAAAAAAGAGATTAAAATTAAGTGTTAACTCGCCATGTCAGCAAATAAAATGAGGCTTATCACAGGGCAGAAGTTATACACAGACCTACAAAATACAGTCCTCTGCCCTCCAAGAACTCACAACCCAGTTGGGGAAGGAAGATAAACATTTGCCACTTTTTGACACACAAGGGATTTAAGTCACTATTAAACGTAACAACCATCACCGTCATGAAGAACATGTAGTTCATTGCTGCACAGACAAGAGGACTTCAAAGGGCGGGGGGGGACATCTGCACCCCCGTGCAGATGTCTTCCTCAACCTGGCTTGGAGCTCGAGATCCATCTTTTATTTGCAGTTAATTTAACTGAGCTTACAAATATTCTGGAACAAAAGGCAGAAGCCACAATCCCTGCAGCCATGTGTCTGAGGAGCAGCACTGGTGACCTAGCGCCCAAGACTCAGTCTTTTCACCCGCAGAACAGTGACAGCTGGGCTACAAGAGAAGGGCGTCGGGTGAGCGGGGGACCCTTTTTTCCTGGTGCTGGGAATTGAAGTCAGGAACTTGTGATTGCCAGGCAGGTGCTTATGCCACTGAGCTATAAACCTGCCCAAGTGGGGGAGATCTTACATCTAAAGCGGTAGCCACCACAACCACAGTTTGTTTCCTCCGAGCAAGTACATTTACCCCCAGATTCAGATACACAGTAAATAATCTGTCACAGAAAGAGTAAGAGCTGAACTGTCAGCAAAGCTCATGTGCTTGGCCAGATGTGGTGTCACACAGCTACAATCCCAGCACACTTGGAGGCTGAGGCAGGAGGACTGTAAATTCGAACCCAGCCTGGAGAACCTACTGACATCCTGTTCCAAAAAATAAAAAAGGTTGATAACAAAAATACAACATACCAGAACTGATGGGATACAGCCAAAGCAGTCCTAAGAGGGAAATTTATAGCAGTGAATACCCATATCAGGAAAACAGGGCAAGCACAAATAAACAACTTAATGTTGAATCGCAGACTTACAGAACAAGAAGAGCAGACTATGCCAAAAGTTCATAGGACATAAGAAATTATAAAGATCAGAGCAGAAATTAATGCATTAGAGACTAAGAAAACAATACAAAGAATCAATGAGTCCAACAGTTGGTTCTTTGAAAGATTAAATAAAATCAACAAACCCTTGGCCAATCTTATCAAAAAAAAGAAAGAGAAGACTCAAATCCATGCAGTTAGGGATGAAAAGGGTGAAGCCACAATGGACCCTGCAGAAATACAGACCATATAATACCTACTTCAAAAATTTGTATTCTAATAAGATGGAAAATGCAGAAGAAACAGATTCCTAGATACATATAAATTACCAAAGCTGAATCAAGAAGCTATAGAAATCCTAAATAAAACAGTATCAATCAATGAAATTGAAGCTGTAATTAAAAGCCTACTAACAAAGAAAAGCACGGGACAGCGGCACGGGGAAAGCGGAAGGAGAACCTGGGGCACAGGGAGGTCGACGGACCACATGCTGAAGAGCAAGAGGCAGGCTCCCCGTGCAGAAGTCACTGGATTCGCCACCAGCCACCCCTGGAGGCCCCCATGGTGACAGCCCGCAGGACCAAGCCAGGCGGAAGGCCGCAGGGGAAGACCTTGCAAGCGGAGTGCAGGCTCAGACCAGCGGGCTAGGAGACCACTGCGAGCGCAGCGGGGCTGAGAACAGGCAAGGCGCGAGGGGACGCGCTTACGCGGGGAAGGGGACCGCCTGGGAGGACCAGAGGGCCTGGCCGAGCGTGCAGGGTGAGGACCGCGTCAAGGGCACCGAGCACTCAAGGCATGCGGGAACCCGAGCTCCTGCTCAAAACAAAGGGAGGAGGTTTCGCGTTTTCACCGTCACCAACAGTGTGACTACCCGAGACGAGAGAGCGGGGCCGGAGCAAAGGCCGGGACCCAACACTGCCTGCCGAAGGCCCTCAAACGCGCTCGGAGTCCCCACAGTCACCTAAGGGCCCCACGGCCTCAGCCGCCCAGCAAACCATCACCCCCACTCCGGGGCACTGCGACCGCAAGAGGCCCCGCCCCGCGCCCGCAGCGCCGGCCCCGGAGCCAGGCCGGGGCGTGCGGTGCTCTCCGCTCCTGCAGGGTCTCACCCCGGCGCTCGACTCACCGACCGCAGCTCTGCCCCGCCATCCCGCCCCAGGGCCCGGGCCCGGTTCCGGTCCAGCAGGCGCGCTGCCCACTCGGCCCTGTGGTCAGCGGGCAGTGCCGGGCGCCCCGCTCGAGGCTTCACAGCTCCTCCGCCCCGGCTCTCCTCTCTCCCGTTCCTCCGCAGACTTCCCAGCTTTCTCTCCTCTTGCTGCCCTTCCACCTCCGAGGTCCCGAGTTCCTCATGCGGACCGCACAGTCATGGCGCCCACAGTCTGCCCCTCAGCTCTACGCGTTCGCGCGATGTGCGCTGAGCTCCGGACTTCTGCAGCCAAGCCGCCGCAGACAGCCCCACTCGGACCGCGGGGCGCACTGACCCCAACACATCCCAGCCGGGCCTGCTTGTCTTTCCTACAGGCCAGCTCGGCGGTACTTCCCATGTCCTCTTTAACAGACGGTGCCGGGAAAGCTGGCTTTCCACATGCTCAAGGTGAAAACGAGACCATGTTTATCACCATGCACTAAACTAAAACCGAAAGGGATCAAACCCCTATGCAGTAAAACAAAAACACTACATCTGCTGGAAGATAGAATCGGGAGAGCTCCTGAAGACACAGATGAAGGTCAAGACTTGACCGGCACAACCCTGATCACACAGAACCAGTTAACTGCGGTCTCATCTCACTAAAAAGCTTTTGAACAGCAAGAGACGCCACCATGAGAGTAGAGACAACTCACACAGCGGGGGAAAAACCTTTGCCAGCTGATCCCCAAAGGACTAACATCTAAAATATATAAAGAAAAAAAGTGGACCACTCAAATTTAAAGATTCAATCCAAAAATGGGCATCTGAAACGAATGTACTCCTCAGATGAAGAAGTAGAAATGGTAATTATATGAAAAAATATTCAACATCACTGGTCATTCGAGAAATGCAAATTAAAACACTGAGATTCCATCTCACTCCAGAAAGAATGGCTGTCATCAAGAAATCAACAATAACAAATGCTGGAGGGGCTGTGGGGAAAAAGAGACCCTTCTCCACTGTTGGTGGAGTGTAGACTGGTGCAACCACTGTGGAAATTCCTCAAAAAACTAGGACTAGAGGTCCCATTGGACCAAGCTATTCCCCTTTATGCTACCTTCGCAAAAGAATTAAAAGTATCATGCCACAGTGATATAGGCACACCCATGGTTACAGTGGAACAATCTGTAATACCTGAATCTTGGAAACAGCCCAAGTCCCCATTAACTGAAGAATCAGTAAAGATGGGGATTTTTTATACAATGGAGTACTACTCTGCCACGAAGAGGGATAAACAGGAGGCATTTTTAGCTAAATTGATGCACCTTGAGACCATACTCTTAAGTGGAATAAACCGGACACACCTGTCAACATCGCACTGTTTCTCTGGTGTGCCAAACATGACGTGTAAATAAGGACCAAAACGGATGACAGACATCGGGAAACAGAAAGAAGATGTTAAAATGAGAAGAACTAGGAAGGGGGCGGGGGAGGAAGGAAGGGACAAGAAAAAAAGACAATGGGAAGGGAAAATGGGAACAAGGCCTCTGTGAGTGAGGAGGGAGGAGGGCTGAGGGGAAGGGAGGGACGGGACAGAGGGCTCAAGGTACATCACGGAGGTACAAACGCCCTGTGTTGGATGTGATCATTATGTGTATCCAAAATGTACCAATAAAGTTAATTAAAAATAAATGAATAAAATACATTATTGGAAAAAAGAAAGTGCGAACACTGCGCCAGTCCCCTGCACAGCTGTCTCCTGCCTCCTGCCCAGGCCGCCGCCCGCACTGGCCGCACCTCCTCTCAGTGTTCCCCGCGGCTGCGGCTCCCACCTCCTCCCCACCACGGGGCGACTCTGCACCCCCAGGGGCTGCCCCTTGTTTTCCTTTTCTTTTGGTGTTCTGCTGACCGCTGCATCCCTGGGGCCGAAACGCCGGCGTGGAAATCCGAGGGCGCATTACAGAGAAAGCGGGCGCTCTGGTTCCCGGAGAGCTCTCGGCGGGGAGGCGGCGCCCTGCGGTGCCGCGGGGGACTCAAGCCCAGGGCCTGCAGGAAGCGGCACCACCGCTTCTGCCCTGAGCCTGGCGGGCCGCAAGCCGGCGTCACGGCCCAGGAGCCATCGACGCACACAGCCCGGGGGCCGCAGGGCGGGCGGCTGCGAGAGCGCCCTCCGGCCCCTGCACTCCGGCCGCCAGCTCGGCTCGGACAGGCCACCCAGAGGGCCCTGGGCGCTAGGGCCTTGGGCAAAAAGTGAAACCATTAAAGAATCAAATGCTTTACAAAAGGAACACAAGTTGGACAAGAATTACACCAGCGACTCAGGGCTAAACCCTACCACTCCGCCATTCGGGCGACGAGGCCCACTGACACCCACTCTGCCCTCAAAGACTCTAAAAATGAGCATTTTTTTTTTAATTTCAAAGAATTTTAAAAAAGAGAATTTTAAAAAACACAAAATAACAACATAGACAAAAACTAAAAATGGTGGTACAGGGTTTCAAAGCAAAATGATAAGATCAATCAGAATTTTAAAGCAAATGATGGCGCCCCACCCTTTACACCAATAAAACCAGGCCAGTTATGCACAGCTATCTTGGCGCCCCTCCCCTGGGGATATTCAGACATGAGGACTGAGGTCACTTCGGCAGCTCTCCCTGCGCTGGGCGCCCTGGCCAGCCAGGACGGTCGGTGCGGCGGCAGGAACTCGAGCAGCCTCCTCGGTGCAGCAGGCGCTGAGGCCAGGGCCAAGACAGACACAGGGAGAAGCCTGCCGCGCCCCCCTACTGGCCGCCGTGCGACACTGCCACCGCTTCTGCTCGGGCACAGCCCCAGGATCAAGCATTTAATACAAGGCAAATACCAAGAAGTCACATGGGACTTCATACACCCTCAGTTTGGGGATTGCAGAGGAAAAAATGGAGCCGAATTTAACCCCCTAAATACTGTACTCTAAGCTTAAATAGATTATGGCTGATCATGAACCTGCTTGAGATGCAAGGGGTTAGAAAGCAAAACACCAGTCCAGATGAAGAGACAGGAAGAGGCCTCAGAAATGGACCTTGAAAAGCAAGCAAATGTGGGTGGGTTGGAGGAAAAAAGAATTTAAAAGCATCAGGGGGGTGCAGGATGGGTGTGAATTTCTCAGTGCAACCCGCGCCACCCCCACCTCCCCCTGCCTGGCCTGCCTTGAGCACACCACCCGGTAGCCCTCCAAGTACGTAAAGAACTCCAAGAGGCATCTTACCTTTTTGCTAGAACAGTGGGGAATGGGCCTCCTGGCACCTGGAAATCCAGGTGAGGCTCACACACCACTCAGGGCCTCGCCGGGAGGAAGGGCTGCAGGTGTAATCTGGGAGGGAGACCTCAGGAGGCCAGGGGAGGCGGTGCAGGGACTCCCCATGGCCGCCTTTCCCTTCTCCCTGCCCAGCCCCAGAGGCGCCCCAGTGACAGTACATGCTACGCGACAAAGACAGCGACAAGTGCGCGGGTTAGGCCTTCCCTTCTACCCTGAGCAAAACACACCCTGATACTGCCGCCAAAGTTTCTGACCCCTGAACTGCACTGAAACCCTTGAGATCTGAACCTAGCTGGGCTGTCTGCCCACTCCAGCAACAAAAAATTAACACGAACCAGGAATTGCAGTCTAAACTATGAGAATATCATACTCAAAATGAACATGGTATAACTTAAAACTAATGGAACCAAGAAAAAAATGACTCATTCTCTAGGGCAGAGTAACCCACAGATGTGAACCGTTCAGACATTAGAATTCTCATAGATGCTGCCAGCTACTGTAACAACAGGGGTAAAAGTGAACATTTCTGGAATGCTGGACTAACAGTTCCAGGAAAGAGGCAGAACTATAAAACATAAACAAATAGTAGATTTGAACTAAAAATATCTGAAGTGAAAAATTCACTGACAGACCTATTGACAGAATAAACAGGACAGAGAATCCACAAACTTAGAGACAGAACAAAAGAAATCAATTGAACATCGGACAGGAAAGAAAGCAGAACAGCGGCCCACAGCTGCAGAGCAGAGTCAGAAGTCTAACAGTTGTACTTTTAGAGTTCAGGGGAAAGAGGAGAAAGAGAACAGGATGGGATAAAACATTCAAGGACTAATAATTGAAACCTTCACACATTTATTAAGAAACATAAATGTACACAATCAAGAAGCTCAGCAAAGATCAACTGAAAAAAGCCTAAAAGTAAGAGTGAACATTACCAAGGACCCAAGATCGGAAAACTCTCCATTTTTTTTGGTACTGAGAATCAAACTCAGGACCTTGTGCTTGCAAAACAGGTGCTTATGCCACTGAGCTATATCCCTGGCCCCAGAATATTTTTTCTAAAAGAAGTCTTAAATAAGTTTGTCAGGCTGGGATAAATAAGAAACCAGGATTCTTAGGAATGAAGAGATAAAGAAGTGGTAACATTTTAGATAGACTTTGTTCTCTTAAGTTCTTTAAAATATGTATAGCATGTTGAAAACTGCTAAGAGGTTTCTGGCAGTGTAGTGGATCAAACCCAGGGTCTTGGACATATTAGGTAAGTGCTCTCCACTACGGAGCCACACTCCCAGCCCTGCTGTATTTCCAGTGTATGTAGAACATGCCATAAATAAACAGCTATAACACAGATGGCAGAGAGTAAAAGGACTTTTATGCATAACTGGCAAAATATTAACCTGGACTATGTTTTTTTTTTGGCACCGGGAATCAAACTCATGACCTCAGGCTTGTCAGGCAAGCGCTTATGCCGCTGAGCTACGTCCTCGTCCCTAATCTGGACTATGTACGACTAGGAATGCATGTGCTTATAGTTCATGGTGATGCAGCCTTTAAAAATTAAAAATAAAATGATACAAAAAGATATAGGTGGTGTACACCTGTAATCCCAGCACTCAGGAGCCTGAGGCAGGAGGATCATTGCAAGTTCGAGACCAGCCTAGGCAACAAAGTGAGCTCAAGGTCAGTCTGAACCGTATAGTGAGGCCCTGTCTCAAACAGACAAAAAAAGATACAGGCAGAATATCTTTTCTATGACTACCCAAGATTAAACAACAAGATTAAAGGACAAGACCACTTGAATATCTCAATATACACAGAAAAAAATTCTAACAAACTGACAGAATTCAACAGTCAATCTCAGCAATTCCATTTTCCTAAACCCAGTAAAAAGGCCTGTATGAAAACCCTAACTTCATGTCATGCTGAACGGAGCAATACGAGTGCTCTCCTGAGACCCGCGCCCCAGGCAGGGGTATCTGCGTCTATCACCCCGTGCCACCCTGCGGGGTCCCAGCCAGTGCATGGGGAAGGAAAACTAAAACACAAGGGTGAAGAGAACACAAGGGAGAAACTTCACGAACACCATGACTGGCTACACAGAACATCCCAAGACATGCACTAAAAACATTCCTAGAGCTAAAGTTGGGTGGCATCAGATCAACAGAGACAACTCACTGGTATTTTTCTACATTAACAACAAGCAGCTGGCAATCAGAACCATATGCAGTAACATCAAAAAAGTATGAAATACTTAGGTATAACTCTAACAACAGTTGTGCAGAACCTGTACTCTACACTGCTTTCATGGACCAAAACATGCAACACTGTCAACTCTAGCCAGACATGGTGGTGCATGCTTGAAACCCCAGCACTCAGGAGGCTGATGCAGGAGGATCACTGTGAGTTTGAGGCCAGTCTGAACTGCATGGTGAGACCCTGTTTCAAAAAGATGAGGACAACAAAAGCAGCTCTAAGTGTAATAAAATCACAGCAGGATTTGTTCTACACGGAATCAAGAAAATTCAAAAGTGTACATAAAAAGTCAAAATAATTTGGAAAAGGTCACAAAGCTGGAGAAGTCATGCCCCTGCCCTTGTGCTTCCTAGGCAGTTGCTGTGACGTGGACGACAGGGCGCTGGCAGGAGGACACACAGCACATGGTGCAGAGTGGGGGCGCAGACTCAGCAGGTCTTCTGAGCGCTCTTCACACAGCCTGGGCACAAGACCTTTCTTCACAAAGGCAGCTCAGTGCAGCCAGGCCAGCCCTGGACAAATGCGACTGAAGAGTGACACACACACATACACACATACATACACACACACATACACACACACATACATACATACATACACACACACATACGCGCGCACACACACACACACATACACACACACATACACACACACATACACACATACAATGAGTCTCCACCTGTAAGTCAGACCAAACCCCCAAATTAACTCAAAGCCACTTATTTCTAGAAGAAAACATAAGAGAAAAAAAAGTCTCTGTAGTATTGGGGGTAGCAGGATTCTCAGACACCACATTCAAACAGTACAGGGACAAGAAAAACAAAACTGATTTCATCAAAACTAAAACCTGACTAAGCAACTTCATTAAAGGTAACAGTATGTAATGTAGCAACCATTGTTAATTCCTGCCATTTTGTTTTGAGGTCATGTTTTTTTTTTGTTGTTTTGATTTTGTCTTCATTGTTGTTAGTGTTTTTTTAATAAAAAAAAAAAAAAACCTCAACCCTGCAGCTCTGAGGGAGACACTGTTAAGAGGAAAGAGAACTAGAGACTGCAGGTAATACCTGCAAGTCACGTATCACAACACAGCCCCTGCAGACAACATAAAGAACTCTCCCAAGTCTAACAATAAAAAAATGAGTGAAACATGTAAACAGGAACTTCACCAAAATAAGTGAACGGCAAAGAAGCACACAGCAGGCTTAACATTCATTACTAAAGAAAAGCAAATGGAGGGCACAGCGGAATTTCTACTTAAAGTCAATTTAATAGCTAAAATAAAACAGTACTAAAAGTATCAAGCACACAGAATAAGTGAAACTCTCTGACGTTGCTGAGGTAAATGCAAAATGGTAGCGACTTTGGGAAAATCTGGTGGTTTCTTACAGTGTTAAACTTACTGTATTACCTACAATTTATCGCTCAGGTACATGCCCCGAAGAAACAAAAAACTCACTTTACACAGAAAAGTGACCTGTGTGCTATCCGCTTTCCGTTGCTGTGACGAAACACCTGAGTCACCTTACGCAGAGGAAAGACCTTTGGCTCTCAGCGTCAGAGGCTTTAGTCCATGCTCGCTGGGCCACCTTACCCTGGGCCTGTGGGGAGGCGGACCCACGGGAGTGGGAGCTTGTGGCGGAGCTGAGCTGACATCGGGGGACAAGGACAGAGGGGAGGCGCCCTCGGGAGACTCACCTGAGACCTGTATCCCTGCTGCTGGGTCCCAGTCCACCTCCCCACAGGGCCACAGCCCAGTGACCAGGCCCTGAGCACATGAGCCTCTGGCAGACTTTAAGATCCAAGGCAGAAGCATCTGTAGCTCTTTACTCATTATTGTCAAAACCTAGAAAACTTTCCCCTGTTTTCACCCGGGGAATGAAAAAAAAAGAAAACCTGTAGTCTCGACAATGGGTATCACCTTAGCAATAAAAGGTACAAATTACTGCCACACGTATAGTAGCACTGGCGTATCGCAACACTTCGTGCTAAGTGAAAGCTGCCGCACCCAAGAGACTCCACACTAGGGCAGCTGTGTCTCTGCCTTTCTGTGAAGGCGAAACCACAGGACACAGGCACTGGGCAGGGGAAGGACCGCAACGGGCCACAAGGGAATCTGCTGGGACAACAGACCTGCTCTGGAACACAAACGGATGATCATTCAAAGCAAGTGTTTCCGCAAATCCCGCGCTGACCCTAAGGTCCTTGGGGGTGCTCCCGCAGCCGGCATCCGGAAGGGAAGCACCCTACTCGGAAAGCAGCTCCTTTTCGGAGAGCTGCGGGCACTCGTGCACCATCCTCATCGCGGCACTCACTGGCCTTCCTGGAAAACCACATCACGCCTAAGCTGAACTATAAGACTTCACTCCTGGGTTTACAGACTCCCTCCACCGGGTTTGGGCAGGTATTTAGTTAGGTGAGTTTCCATCTGTCCACCTGTGAAACGGGGCTGGCCGCCAGGACCACGTGCAGTGGCAACTTCAGAACTGCCAGCCCGTGCGCTCTCTCCGTGCGCGCTCTTGCTTCCCAGTTTACAGACTGCCTCCGCTGCAATTCAGCCTGTGCTCACAGACCCTCCACTGGGGAGCCACTCGACATCTACTTCAATGCCTGCTTGCAGGCTCTAGGCAGAGCGATCGGGTGAGATGAAGGAAAAGGCACACAGATCGGAAAGGAAGGCACAAAATTACCTCAGTGCACAGGGCAGATGATCTTACATTTAGAAAACCCTGGAGACTCCCTATGAAACCTGTTAGCACTAATGAATGAATTCAGCAAGGTGACAGCACACATAATCAACGCAGAAATGTCAGTTGTGCATATAAACCATAAGAAGAAACAATCTGAAAGGAAATTAAGAAAACGCTCTGTAGGGTGCCTCCTACCCCAGCACAGACCTGTTTTTCATTTTTTTGAGACAGGGTCTTGCTTTGTAGTTCAGGCTGCCTTTGACTTTACTATGTAGCCCCGCCTGGCCTCAAACTTGCGGCAATTCTCCTGCCTTAGCCTCCCGAGTGCTAGGATTACAGGCGTGAGCCACCTCCACCTACCCTTTCTGTGCCTAATCGAAAGTCACAGCTTTGACCACTCTGTGAGTAGCCAGCTAAAGGCTTTGCTCAACAGGCTTAAACCCAGGCCAGAGGCTCACACACTCCCAGACACTGACATAGCTGTTTAGGTTGTTGCCAAAAATACTGAAAGAAAACGGCCCCAGCCCTGAGCCAAAATTCCTCAAATTCCCACATAAATCACACATGCTGACCCCTCCTGAGGACATCAGGCCCGGGAAAAGCCGCTCTTCCCACTGCCCACCGTGCGCATGAGCAGCAGTGCTCTGTGAGTCCGTTCTCCCAGTGAGTGCTCTGATCGCCCTGGTGGTGAGTGTTTCTTTTCTTTCTTCTATTTTTTTGTTTGTTTGTTTGCTTTTGGTTTTTGAGCAACCTTACTGTGTAACTCAGGCTAACCATGAACTCACTGTATAGCCCAGACTGTCCCTGACTCCCAGCGATCCTGCCTCAGCCTCTGAGTGCTGGGATTACAGGCGTGGGCCACCTGCCTGGCTCTAGTGTCCCTTCTTACACTGCTCTTGGGGAGACTCCAGAGGCTACTTCAACTTTATTCACAATTGCACCAAAAATAAAACACAGATAAACCCGAAGAGATGAAAGAATTGCGCTTTAAAAACTACAAAACACTGCTGAAAGAAATTAAAGACATCACAAGTAGTGTTCATGCATGAGAGACAACACCACAATGTCACTACCTCCCAGAGTGACGGGCCCACTCAGAGCAATCCCAAAGATGTTTTGTCAGAAATACAGAGATCTATCCGGAAGTTCGTGTGGAATCTGAAGGGAAGAAGGAACACAGCCAGAGGATCCGCACTCGCTCCCTATACAGTGAGGCGGGCACAGCGCACTCCGGTGCTCACTGCCACGAAGCTGGACACACGGCAGCGGGACAGCCCTGAGAGAAATGGCTTGATGGAGACCACTGTGAAGCAGCTCTGAGCAGGACTTAAATTAACCACTTGGCTTTCCGCGTTTACCTGTTGAGTCACTGGTCCCCACTGAGGCCTGTAATGGTGGGTGAAGCCATGAGGCCTCATAGGACAAGATATGACCACAGCTGAAGACTTTAGGCTCCAACCCCAATTAGCTAAGAGGAGACCGCAGCTGCAGGCACCTCACTCCTGCGGTGAAGGCCTTCCTGGAGGTAACACAGTTCTCCTAAGTTAACACAAAGTATTACTTGCAGAATTCTGTAAAGGGTTTCCCAAGTCCTGCCCAGATTCCTGCATTTTCTTCAGCATCCCCCCTTCTTTTGAAAACCTAATAAACAGGGGCGGCCCTATCTCTGACAATCTCAGGGGAAGTCTGGGTACTAACTCAGAGGATCCTGAATTCTGTAGGACAGTTGGAACCCCCGAGCCGTAGAATCATTTATTTAATCATTTCTCATCACATTTCTTTAAGCCTTTGCTGTCCACTCATTTGGGACACTGTGGGCCTGATCACAGCCCATAATATCTAAGGAATACTCTTAACATGATAACGGCTGAGCATGTAGCACATGATTTTTGACACGGATATCTTGACCATTCGGGGAGAAAAAGCAAAAAGTGCTGAAAAGTGAGCTAGCAACATGCAAAAGAGTGAAACGGGACCTTTACACCATTACAAGAATTCACTTAAAATGAGATGAGATGTAAATGTAAGAGCCAACCTATAAAATTCTTAGAGAAAAACTTCATGACATTTGATTTGGCAATGACTTCTGAGATATGACACCAAAGAAACAGAAAGCATTAATAAAACAGAGGTAGGCAAAATGGCACTAGCCAGGAGGCTGAGGCAGGAAGAATGCAAGGAGTTCAAGGCCTGCCTAAAATCCTGCCTCAATAAACTAAGAAGCAAATTAGACTACACTGAAATAAAAAAACTTTGAACATGAAACAGATACTACCGACAAAGCAAAAAGGCAATCCGCAGGGTGGGAGAAAACATTTGTAAAGCTCTTATTTGATAAGGGATTCATACCCAGAATACACAGAAAACTCCTCCACTTCAACAACAACAAAAACTTCATTCAAAAACAGGCAAAGGATAAAGTAGGCATTTTTCCAAAGGAGACACAGAGATGGTCAATAAGCACATGAAATGATATACAATATCATTTTATCATTTTGGGCCGTTTGTTTTGTTTTTGTCTTTTTGAGACAGGGTCTCACTGTGTAGTTCAAGCTGGCATTGAGCTCACTTTGTAGCCCAGGCTGGCCTAGAACTTACAACAATCCTCCTGCCTCAGCCTCCCTCCTGCCTCAACCTCCCCAGTGCTGGGATTACAAGCCTTAGCCACCACACCCAGCCATTTTATCATTTTGAATATTCAAAATCCTCCCCCCCCCATGTGCGCAAGTTGGCCCCTGGGCCACATAGTGAGTTCAAAGCTAGCCTCACCTACTTAGGAAAACCCTGTCCATATAAATAAATGAACAATAACAATACATACATATGGGCAGGCATGGTTGTGGATGCCTGTAATCCCAGCACTTGGGAGGTTGAGGCAGAAAGATCACCATGAGTTCGATGCCAGCCTGGGCTCCATGATAGGTTCAAGGCCAGCCTGAACTGCACAGCAAGACTCTGTCTCAAAAAGCAAAATGAACATGATACATACATACACATATAAATACATACATACACACATAAATGTGGTATATTCAGCCTTAAAAAAGAAAAAAAAAAAAAGGAACCTAAGCATTTTGGCACTCACCCCTAATCCCAGCACTCTAGCAAGCTGAGGCAGGAGGAGTGTAAGTTTGAGCCCAGACCGTGCAACTTTGTGAGCCCTTCTCAAATTTTTTAAAAATTTGAAAAAGAGTTGGGAGGTAGTTCAGTGAGAAGAGCCTAGTTCAGTCCCAGTACTGCAAAACAAACAGCCCACCATGTTCTGCTCCTGGCTTTAGAAGGGTCTGAACAACATAATTCTCAGTTTTCTTCTCTATCTTACGTGTAAACTGTGTGCTCAACCTAATTCCAAAGCCCCACGAAAGGTAACGCACAGCTGCTGAGAACAGCTTTTCCATCGTCTTCCTAGGGAAGAGAACCTTCACTTACTTGGTCAGTCTGTGGCTTTTCATTGCTGTGAGAAATTCTCTGACAATCTCAGGACTCTGGTGTCTGCATGGAGTTTTTGATAAGTATTTTAATGTCTAAAAAAAAGAAAAAGAAAATGGAAAAGGCAAGTATTAGATTGACCTCGGTAAGAAAATGAGAGGACAATGGCTAGAACTTAGTATTCTACATTTCTTTCTCTTTTCTTTTCTTTGTCTTTCTGAGACAGTCTCGCTGTGCAGTTCAGGCCTGAATGGGTGATGCTCCTGCCCCAGCCTGGGATTATGGGTGTGTACCACCACACTTAGCATTCCTGGTTTTCTTTCAGGCACTCTGTAAAACAAATGCCTTTGGCAGGCAATCTTCCTGTACAGTAATAGAATTCCTCAGACAGAAAACCGGTCACTAAACTGGAAGAATAAATAATGATTTTAGAAGAAAAACTTGCTATCTTTAAAAAAAATGTATGAAATCATCACATCACAGATAATTTTTTTAAAGCTAAGAGATCCAAAGAACAAATAGCCACAGCCCACACAGACAGCACGGGAAAACCAAAGTCAACCTCAGCCCTCCTGTGCGCTCTCTATCCCCTCCCACTTGATCTTACTCAGACCCCACCTGTGCAGTCAGCCTTGGCCCCGCCCTGAGGGCTCGGTCCTCAGACTAGCCACCGTGCAGCCCGTGGCCCCTCAGCTTCCTGTAACTCAGCACCAGGGAAAGCTCTCTCACGGGGTTAGTGTAGGGCAAAGAAAAAAGGGTGCAAGAACTGCACTGGTTGCAGACTCCTCCATAGGAACAGATACTAACAGACGCCATAATAACTATGTTAAACCGAAATCTTCAGACTCAAGGATCTTGGGATAAAAAGGTTTACTGAGCAGTTACAGATGCTAGCCAAAAACAGGACATGGTCCTGGGACAAGTTCCCGGACTCCCAGCAACAAAGCTGGCAGCACAGCTGTCCACTGGATCAGAGCTAGAGGACTGACTGACTGACAGACGGACGGACGGACTGGCAACCAACCCCGGGCCTCAAGCATGCTCAGCATGTGCTCTCTCACCAGCTACACCACCAACTCGTAAGAGCTTTTTAAAAATATTTTTAGGTTAAGAAAAAAAGTCTTTAGTAACAAAAGTTTGAGGAAAAATATAGAGGTTGTTTACACTGATCCAATGCTGGCTACAGATAAGCAAGCGTGGGACTGAGCAAAGCAGGGCAAGTCTGGGGAACAAGGATAGTCCCTAGGAGAAGTGACTGCCTGTTCTTCTGGGCTGCTAGGATTGTGAACAGGATATACAGATGCCTACAGGTCCGGGTAAGATTTGAGTTAAAGGGTTTGGTTTGGTTTTTTTTGGAGGGAACTTGACACAAGATTTTGGTAGGAAGTGCAGGCTGGACCTGAACTCACTATACTGTAGCCCATGCTGGACTTGAACTCACAGTAATCCTCCTGCATCAGCCTCCTGAGTGCTAGGAGTACAGGGATGCACCACCATGCCCAACTGAGTTAAAGGTCTGAACCTAAACACTTAAGAACGCACTTGGCCCGCAGCTTGCTAACTGAGTAATCCACCCACCTCTTCTTCCTTCTAGCCTCCAAACCCTGTAATTAAATTTTGGACACCAACATTTTTTTCTTACCACCTAAAATGCTCTGTAGGACAAAAACTCAACCCAAGACCATCACATTAAGACAAGTTGTATATTCACACTAGGAACACTAGAAACAGGTATCTCGAGCAGGGAGTGGTGGCGCATGCCTGTAATCCTAGCACTCAGGAGGCTGATGCAGGAGGGTTGATGTGAATTCGAGGCCAGCTTGGGCTACAAAGTGAGCTGAAGGTCAGCCTGTTGCAAAAAGACAAAAAAAAAATTATAAAACTAACTGCCAACAAATAGTTTCTTCTCTGAAACATAAACTAAATAATGAAGAACATGAATAAATAGAAGAATGAAAAGGGTTTTAAACCCATGATTAAACAAGCAAAACTGGAAAAGGAGGGACCGCGATGGAAATGCTAACCCCTTTATTTTCCTTGATCCAAGCTTAATAAAATCTTTGGAAAGATAAATTAAAGATAATTAAAACCAAATTTTTATAGAGGCCAAAAAACAAAACAAACCTCAGAACTGAAAGGAAATGAAAACATTAAATTAAAATGACATATTGAAAAAAAAGATAAATATCACATAATGAATATAATAGCATAAACTTTCTTTTTAAGGACAAAGTATAAAATCAGGACAGAACACAGCAAAATGCCAACTCATTAAAGCTATAAATTCCATCTGCTTTCTGCATCTGATGCTTTTTTTTTTTTGAAACAAGGTCTTGTGTAGTTCAGGCCCCCAGGGCTTGAACTCACTATGCATCCCTGCCTCAGCCTCCTGAGTGCTGGGATCATAGGCGTGTGCCAGCACACCTGGCCCAACTTTTTAAAATAAGCAATGTTTTTTGTGAAATAAAAAATCTGGCCTTGCCCAAAAAGAAGTCCCAGCCTGTCTTAAGGCTTCAGGCATACCAAGTATGGGCCCTGGAGCGTTTGCCCGTAGGTCTCTGGGCCCCTTGGTCACACTGGATAGCTTGACAGTGTGACCTAGGGGAGGGGCGGGCATCTGCGTAGCTTTTGGGTGGCGCTCACTGCTGCTAAGAACTTTGACCAATGTCTGGCAGGTTTCCCTGGCTAGGAACACTGGGGCTTGTTGTGACACATTGATTTCAAGGCAGGGGCAGCTCCTGACCTCACGGGAAGGGCCATGGGACTCTGCCCCCACGTTCTTCTCCGGGCCAATCTGAACCCGCATCCTTCCCGTATAACAAACGCAGCATGAATGCAGCAGCTTTCAGTGACTCCTGTGAGTCCCCCGAGGGAATCACTACACCAGAGCAGGCTTCAGGGTGGGATCCCTAAAGTGCAAACCAGTATTTCCAAGCAAGGCAGCTGTAGCATCTGTAACTCTGACTGACTGACTCTTGCCATTGGCCCAACTCCTCCTCTGCATGACCTTATCTCAAAAAAATACTGGGTTACAGCAGATCTACTGACGTCAGGTGAGAGAGGATCCTGACCCCTGCCAAAGGCAGTTCCGCCAGAGCCTGCAGGAGCCCAGACTCACTTCATAGGTGATGGTGTTCAAGTTCTGCTGCCCTGCGCTGTGTTTTATCTTCCCGCTTTCTTTACGCTGTTCTTTCAGATCAGTTAGTAACTGGAACACCTAGGAGGAGATACATATAAGATTTTTATGAGTGATTTTTTTTTGAGATAGGCTCTGGCTATGTAGTCCAAGTTGGTCTTAAACTCACTACAGTAGGTAGCCCAGGCTGGCCTTAAATTTGTGGTGATCCTCCTGTCTCAGCCTCCTGAGGGCTGAGATTAGAGGTGTGCAGTACAACCACACCTGGCTTTTTTAATGAGCAAATCTGAGAAACATCCTTATTTCAAGGTCAATGCATTTGAAGGATAGTTAGGCAAGTGTTAACATCTCCTTTCTTCACAGAAACTCGCCAAATCTTGCTTTAGAGCAAATAGAAGTCTATGAAGGGGGCCGGGGCATGGTGACACAGGCAGGCAGCACCCTGGGGACTGAACCCAAGGCCTTCAGCCCCAGCCCTGCATTTTGTCTTTCTTTTGAGCCAGATCTCAATAAGTTGTCTAGGCTTCCCTCAGATTTCAAATCCTCCTGCCCCAGTCTCTGAGGCATTGGGATTACCAACGTTCCACCCACAGGCTGCATGTGACATTTTTAAAATGCTATTTATCTAAGCCAAATAATGTGAATTCATTAGTTTACTAAAAATATTTCCAGCGTTTCCTTTCTATCAATATACACTACATCACCAATCTCTGATCTTAAAACCACACTGAGTACTTGACAATAAATCTTCCTAAAATGAATACACTTTGAAATGGCTGTCATATGTAAATCTAGTATAATTGCTTTATATAAAAGAAAGATTAAAAGTAAGAGACACACACAAAAATATATAAATAAATAAAAGGGGCCTGGAGATTTAGCCCAGCAGCAGAACACTTGCCTAGCAGCCACAAGGTCCTGGGTTCAATCCCCAGCACTGTGGGAAAAATACAAATAAGGGGGAAATGCTGCTGATTTTGAGAAGTAAAGCTTCCCTGTGAGGAAAACCACTTAGGTGTCAATGCTGTAGGTGAGATCTCTGCCCTGTTTCTGAGATTCTACCAGAGACTTGAGGGAAACAGAGGCTCACAGCTCAATCCTGAGTAATGTACCCCTTCCTCTGCTCTGTTCATTTAAGAAGTGGCCGAGGGCTGGAGGTACAGCTCAGTGGGGTAAGTGCTTGCCGCTAAGCACTAAGGCCCTGAGTTCGATCCCCGGTCCCGGGAAAAAAAAAAAAAAAAGAAGTGGCCGAAACCCAGAGAGCGTTTCCCCGGGGGTGAAACAGTGGAACACCTAGCATGTCCACGCTGCACAGCAAGGCTCCCAAAAACCGACGGCTTGGCAGCAACAGCGTCTTCCTATCGTAAACAGCAGCCATTGGGCTGAATGAAGGTGACCAGCCTAATTCTTTCTACACGTGTCATGCAAAGGAGACCCAGACCTCCTTGAAGTCTTCGTGAGCTCAGACTCTTGATGTCTCAGAAACTGACATGAGTGTAGGAATGGCTGTACACCCCCAGAGGGTTCAGCTAGTGCCACAGTGGGGCCACACAAAGCAGGAGAGAGGTCAAACACGTTACACCGCACACTTCCTCTCCCCAACCCCTCTCCTTCCAGTGCCCAGTAGTTGTACCTCAAGCCCTCAAAGGAAAGGGCTTACCGCTGCTTATTCCCAGTAGTTCCTAATGGTGAACTAACCCTCACTTCAGAATAAGGATGTTAAGGACTTTGAAACTATTTGAGGATCAAAGTGATTATGTATTAAAACATTTTATAGGAAAAAGATGGCAATGGGGAAAAGGTACAAATATTAGGAAACATTTGCACACAGAAATGTCTCTAAAATAAGTGCTTCCAGTCCACAAAGGGGCCCCAGTGACGCTGCAGGGTCTCTGGGATGCAGGGAAGGGTGCCCACTAGAATCCAGAGCCCACCCAGTTTGCCTGCACATCATCTACCAAGCTTAGGGTCTTCCCAGGCCCACCGGACAGTGCCCTCCGTCCCGCTTTATCGCTCTTTACAAAGGGCAAGCCACCAGAGAGGAGAAACAGTCCACTCAAAGCTACTTACCTCGAAGTTACTGAGCAGTGCAGAATTTGCATCTTTTCTGCAAAAGAAAAGCAAGCTCTCATCAGTCTAGGTTCACATCCCTTCCTGCACATTAAGTGTCTGACCCAGTAGCCCAGCTCAGGAACTGGGGCTACCAGGGAAAGCCAGGAAAGGTCTGAAGCCCTACACGGGCTGGAGGACAACTTCAGAGCTGCCTTTCCTCTTTATGGCCACAGCATAGCACCAACCGTCACAAGGTAAGCAACTGAAGAACTGTATTTATCCTCACCCTGCAGAGGCAGAAGATGAGGGCAGACCGGTACCTCAGAACTAGTTCCAGGAGGAATTTGGGGACAAAGCTACAAGGGAGAAGAGGGTCTGATAAACGCACAGGTGCCGGGATGAAGTGAAGAAACAGTCTGTTCCCTTCTCACTCTGGTCCTCTCCTGGTCCCACAGACCCCCCACCAGCCCGGGCACCAAGTGCCCTGCCTGTCTCACCACCGGGAAGCCCAGCAGGGCTCAAGAACCCTGTGAGGCGGCCACAACACTTCCAGCATGTTCACCTTCACCTTCACCTCAGCAGGCAGGGGCCACCTCCGCTATAACAAGGGACCGGGCCGCAATGTCATTTCATGTGTGAATGAACACAGGAATGGGTCTATCATAAATTTTCATGGATCCGATCGATAACATCCCATCAGAAAGTGCTTGCTGCTTTTAGCAACCTGGATACAGTATCATAGGACAATTCAGAACATTGCTGTGAAGTCTAACAGATGTGGGTGTATAGTCTAGCTCTGTGACATACACTGTGTTTTACTGAGTTTACTATTAAATAATTACATCCCTGACCTGTGACTCAGGCGTGCACTTTAGTAGGTGAATCGCTCCCTAGGTTAGCCATCCGACACAAAACATGGAGATACACTGGCATTTAGAAGAGGAGCCTGGATTTCTTTTGAGACAGGGTCTTGCTATACAGTTTAGTCTGGCCCTGGATGCACTATGGAGCCGAGGCTGGCCTCGAACGCACAATGATCCTCCTGCCTTGGCCTCCTAAATCCTGACATGACAGGCATGTGCCACCATGCAGGGCTATCTGTTTGTTTGTTGTAATACGGCTGCAGTATTCAATGCTCACACTTCTTGTGCGGGGCTGGCACGTGTACGTAACACCTTACCCTTTTCTCACCCCGCTGCCCTCCCCTCGCCCATCCCTTCGGCCCCTCCCATGGGAGAAAGACCTGGCTCCCTTTGGTTTTTCTCCCTATTTCCTGTTACCTTTTGCTTTGCTCTGTATTTACACTTTGGGTTTCTCAAAGAAGAGAAACCACGTGCTGTTTAACTCTGTGTCTGGTTCATTTCACTTCACATTATGGTCTAAAGGTGCATCTGTTTTCCTACAAATGACTCAAGTTCATCCTCCTTTTCTTTTCTTTCTTTTTTTTTCTTTTCTTTTAGTCTTTTTGAGACAGGGTCTCACTATGCAGTTCAGGCTGGCCTTAAGCTCTCACTTTGTAGCCCAGGCTGGTCTCAAACCCTCAACGATCCCCCTGCCTCAGCCTCCCAAGTGCTGGGATAACAGGTGTGCGCCACCACACCCAGCAAATTCATCCTATCCTTCTTAATGCAGAATAGTACTCCACTGTAGCCTGGATTCTAAACCCAGCTCTAGCATATGTTAGCCAAATGAAACTAGGAAAATTATTTAATTTCAGTATGTTCAAATCCCAACATCTATACAATTATATATAGGATTACACTGAAACATGAAGTATCTAGAACATAGTAAGTGCTCAATAAATGCTATCATTAGCATCACTACTATCTGTGTTAATACCATTACTACAGTCTCTTCCTACCTCATACAACTGTTATGAAATGGGACAACAAATTTTAAAAGTTTAGCCTAGTTCTTGGTACTGATCTCCACTAACAGTAGCTATTGAAAAATATTTATTTCACTTAATTCTCACTAAAGGGGCTGGTGATTTAGCTCAGTGGCACAGCAGCTGCCTGGTAAGCATGAGGTCCTGAGTTCAATTCCTGGCACCAAAAAAATTCTCACTAAAATTTCTGTGATATAGGAACTATTAATATGATTGCTGCTTTGCAGTTAATGACGTACAGGCTAAGAGATTAAATAACTAGCTCCAGACCAAACAATACAAAGCCTGAGTGGCAGGTAACTACAGAACTACAAAAACAGAGACGGACTGCATGAATGGATACCAGTAATTAGAATCCTGAAAATTCAGATAGTTTGTACTTTACGTAATGAGCAACAAGAACCACTACATGTTCTTAAACCAAGAAGAGAGCTAAATGATAAAAATAACACAAAATCAAAACCATGGGCCCAACTCATGAGTGATTTTGCCTATCAAAAAGTACAGCAAGGACTTCCAAGAAGATGGCAGAGTGGTGAGCAGCAGAGAAATGGCTTCTCTGAGATTTCTGTCCAGATGCTGGAATATAGCAATGTGAAGAAGAGGAGAAGGGAAGTGGGACCCTGGGACTCAGTGAGGATCTGAATTAAAGCCCACAGGGAGAGCAAAGAGAGACCACAATGAACAAGAAGGAGGTGGCACATACTGCCTTCTTCCTGGGCCTTGACTCACTGGGAGGAGAGGCCCAAACCTACAGGCACACACAGTGACTATGGGCGACCCCAGAGGTGTTCTCAGGGAAACACACCAGTGAGATGGAGCTGGGGACACAGCAGACTACATTGGTTGGTGAACTATCCGGATTCAGGCATCCCATAGAAGAGGGTAACCAGACAATAGCCATTTTGGAGAGAAGTCAACAGAGCCAGAAATTCAGAGGAGCCATGGGTGGCTCCATCCACTGGCTCCCACTGTTGAAGTTGAGGCGGAACCAAATTCAAGTTGGCAGGCGGCACAGGGAGCCAGGCATGGTGGCATATACCGGTAATCCCAGCACTCGAGAGGCTGAGGCAGGAGGATTGTTGTCGAAGGTTTGAGACCAGCCTGGGCTACAAAGTGAGCTCAAGGCCAGCCTGAACTGCATAGCAAGTCCTTGCCTCAAAAGGAGGCCCCCGCCCCCACCAAAAAAAGGAGGCACAGGGAGCACTGCAAGCTGAACAAATGGCATTCCAGCCTCACAGCAAAAACACAGCCTGAATTCAGTGGAAAAAAGGTCCAGCCCTGCTGAGATTACCTACTCCTCAATGTGTCTATGGCTGGCTTGCTGGGATTAATAAACACGGATCTAAGCTATGTCTCCACACTCTGCTACTGGTGACAACAGACACTCCTGAGGTGGACATTCTTCTTTTTTCTTTCCTTGTTTACGTTTTGTCTTGTTTTCCCTGACTGTCTATTCCTGTGAGCACTGCTTCTGGTTTTGTCACTGCTGTTAGCTTTTCTTTCTTCTTTCTCTCTCTGCCTCCTGTCCCCTTCATGAGTGTCCCAAAGTCAGTGTGATCCCCCTCCGTCCTGCAGTCTTGCTTCTGATCTCTTTCTCTTCTTCTATTTCTCCATCTCTCCCCCAACTCCCTTTTAAATTTTCTCCCCTGAGGGTAAAATTGCCATATTGAGGGTTTATTCACTGTATACAATTTTCTGGTTTCTTTTAGATTTTGTTATATAACCACAAATCTAGTCATTATGGTTAAAGGTGGCAAATTACTAGTTACTGCAGTTTGTTATTTTCTAGATTGTTTGATATTCTTTTTATTGCAGATTGTACTACTTTAGTTAAGGGTGCATAACTGTTCTAGTCAGTTATTCTCCCAACTCAGATTGATGTACTCCACAAAACTACCTTTCACAACTGATGGAGAAGATACTTCCACGACAAAGAACAGCTGAAGAAATTCATGACTACGAAGCCAGCACTGCAACATGTTCTGAAGAACATTCTAGAACGAGATAATGAGGACTATAACTCCACAAACCCAAACAGAAAGAACCCACCAAGCAAGACAAGAAATTAAAGAGAGGGAAAAAAAGGAAACCAACAGGAAAATAACATGAGAAGGGTAAATCAACACATATCAGTTATATCCATCAATACTAACGGTCTCAACTCACAATCAAAACAAAGAGACTGGCAGAATAGATCAAGAAGCAAGATTCAACAATATTCTGCACACAAGAAACACATTTTTGGGAGGCTGAGGCAAGAGGATCATTGCAAGTTCAAGACCAGCCGGGGCTACAAAGTAAGCTCAAGGCCACCCTGAACTGCATAGCGAGACCCTGTCTTGGGGGCGGGGGGGAAGAAACATATTTAATTCAAACAAATTCATAGATTGAAAGTCAAAGGATGGGAAACAATGCTTCATGTGACAGGAACCCAGAAAAAAGCAGGTGCATTCTATCTGCAGACAAAGTGGATTTCAAGCCAAGACTAAGAGAAACACAGAAGGTTACTACATCCTTGTAAAGGGAACAGTGCAAAAGGAAGAGACAACAATCATAAGTATATGTGCACCAAATGCCAGCACACCCAACTATATAAGACAAGTATTAACAGACATGAAAAATCAAGTAAGCACTAACACAATTATAATGGAGGACCTCAATACCCCACTGTCACACACAGATCAACTAGATGGAAAACAAACACAGAAATGTAAGAACTGAACCAGCCAGGCGTGGTGGCGGATGCCTGTAATCTCAGCACTAGGGAGGCTGAGGTAGGAGGATTGTTGCAAGTTCAAGACCAGCCTGGGCTACAAAGTGAGCTCAAGGCCAGCCTGAACTGCACAGTGAGACCCTGTCTCAAAAAGGCAAAAAAAAAAAAGAGAACTGAACCAATTTTTTAAACAAATGAATCTAGAGTGTAGAGTGTTTGTTCTTTTTTTTTTTTTTTTTTTTGGCGGTACTGGGGATTGAACTCAGGACCCTGTGCCTGCTAGGCAGGCAGTTATTCCACTGAGCTATATCCCCAGCCCAAATGAATCTAATAAATGTTTTCTGAGTATTATATCCCACAACATCAGAATATACATTCTTCTCAAGTGTACATGGGACATTCTCCAAAATAGACTATGTACTAGCTCATAGAACATGCTTAAGTAAATACAAAGGAACTGAAATTATCCCATGCATATTATCAGGAAACAGTGCAATGAAATTGGGAATAAATGGCAAAAGAAACCACAAGAACTTCCTAAACACATGGAAATTAAACAGCACCCTCCTGAACAACCAATGGGTCACAGTTGAAATTTGACAGTTTCTACAATTACATGATAATGACAATACAACATACCGGAACTTATGGGACACAATGAAAGCAGTCTTATGAGGGAAATTTGTAGCACTGAATACCCGTATCAGGAAATCACAGTGAGATGAAAGAAACAACTTAATGTTGAACTTCAGTCCTCTACAGAAAGAAGAGCGGGCCAAGCCCAGAGCTCATACAAGGGAGGAAATTAGAATGATCAGAGCAGAATTCAGTGAAATGGAGACTAAGAAAACAACACAGAGAATCAAAGAATCAAACGGTTGGTTCTTGGAAAGATTAAATGAGACAAATCCTTAGCCAATCGTATCAAAAAAAGGAAAGAAAAGACTCAAATCATGCAATTAGGAATGAAAAGGGTGAAATGACAACAAATTTTCCTGAAATCCAGAAGGTCATCTACACCTACTTTGAGAACTTATATTCTAATAAAATGGAAAGTGCAGAATAGACAGATTCCTAGATACATATGAATTAACAAAGCTGAATCAAGAAGATATAAAAATCCTAAATAAGCCAATATAAATCAATGAAATTAAAGATGCAGTTAAAAACCTACCAAGAAAGAAAAGCCCAGGTCCTGCAGAATTCTACAAGAAATTTAGCCAAGACCTAATATCACTACTTCTCAAATGCTTTAATGAAATTGAAAGGGAAGCAATACTCCCAAACACGTTCCTGGAAGCAAGAATTACCTTAATACCAAAACTAGAGAAGGAGCAACTAAGAAAGAGAACTACAGACCAATCTCCCTAAAGAACATAGGTGCAAAAATCCTCAATAAGATACTGACAAACAGAATGCACCCCCAATCACCAAGATTATACACCATGACCAAGTTGGGATCCTAGGAATGCTGGCATTGTTCAACATATATAAATCAATAAATGTAATAAAGCATATCAACAGCATCAAGAGCAAAGAGCATATGATCATCTCAATAGATGCAGAAAAACCTGACAGAGTCCAGCACCCATTCATGATAAAAAAAAAAAACCCTACAGAACATTGAAATAGATGTCTTCATCTCAACCTGCTAAAAGCCACCTATGACAAACTCAACAGCAAACAGCATACTAAATGGACAAAAACTGAAAGCCTTCATTCTAAAATCAGGAACCAGACAAGGACGTCCACTGTTACCACTCTTGTTCAATGTAGTTCTAGAAACTTTAGCCAGAGCAATTAGACAAGAGAAAGAAATAAAATGAATAAGGATACGAAAGGAAGAAGTGAAATTATCATTATTTGCAGATGACATGATATTCTACATAGAAGACCCAAAAACTCCACTAAAAAACTTCTAGAGTTAATAACCAAATTCAGTAGCACAGCTGACACAGTCAACACTCAAAAATCAATAAGCCTTTCTGTACACGAAAACTCACTGAGAGAGAAATTAGGGAAACAATACCTTTCACAATAGCATCCAAAAAAGAGAAATACCTAGGAATCAATCTACTGAAGTAAAAGACCTCTACAATGAAAACTACAGGGCTCTGAAACACGAGACTGAAGAGGATATCAGAAAGTGGAAAGATGTCCCTTGCTCTTGGGTAGGAAGAACCAGTATAGTGAAAATGGCCATACTCCCAAAACTGTTACAGAGATTCAACGCAATTCTGATCAAAATTCCAACAGCAGATCTTGCAGATTTAGACAAAATCCTCCTCAAATTCATTTGGAATCAGAAGAGACCTAGAATAGCAAAGGCAATTCTGGGCAACAAAGGTAAGGTAGGGGACATCACAATCCCTGACTTGAAATTATACTATATAGTTACTGTGATTTAGCCGGGCATGGTGGCACATGCCTGTAATCCCAGTGCTCTGGAGGCTGAGGCAGGAGGATTGTTGCAAGCTGGAGACCAGCCTGGGCTACAATGTGAGCTCAAGGCCAGCCTGAACTGTGTAGTGAGATCCTGTCTCAAAAAGACAAACAAAAAAAAAAGCAGAAAAGAAAAGCTTTCACACAGCAAAACAACCAACAGAGTAGAGACAACCCACAGTACTACAAAAAATGTTTGCCAGCTCTTCCTCAGACAAAGGGCTAATATCTAGAATATATATAAAAAACATCCAAAAAATCAGACTCTCCAAATTAAAAAACCCACTCCAAAAATGGGCATCTGAAATGAGCAGACACTTCTCAGATGAAGAGCAAAGGACAAATAAATATACGGAAAGATGCTCAGCATCACTGGTCATTTAGAGATGCAAATTCAAACAGAGCTGAGATTCCATCTCGCTCCCAGAGAATGGCTATTATCAAGAGAACAACCAGTAACAAAAGCCGGCAGGTGGGGGGACCCTTCTCCACTGTTGGTGGGAGTGCAGACTGGTATAAGCACTGTGGAAATCAGTGTGGCAATTCTTCAAAAAACAAAAACTAAAGGTTCCATTTGACTTACCTACTCCTCTTCACTGTATCTCCAAAAAGAATTAAAAGCATACCATAACAATATACACATACCCAGGTTTATAGCAAGACAGTTTGTAATAGCTGAATCTTGGAAACAGACACAAATGCCCATCAACTGATGAATTGACAAAGATGATGTGGGTTTTTTCTTTTATAGAATGGAGTACTGCTCTGTCCTAAAGAAGAATAAGCATGAGACACGCTTATGGATGGACCTGAATGGATGAACCTTGAGACCATACTCTTTAAGTGGGATAAACTGGACACACCTGTGTAAATACTGCACTGTTTGTCTGATATGACAAACTACAAGTGTAAGTTTGGACCAAAATATATAATAGATATTAGGAAATGGGGAAAAAAATGTTCAAATGCGAAGGGGAACAAGAGGTGGGCACAGGAAGGAAGGGGCAAGTGGAAGGAAGGGGGAAAAAGACAACAGAAGGAGAAAGAGGCAAACCTCTTGTAAATAAAGAGAGGAAGAGGGGTGGGTGGGAGAGGAGGGGAATGGGGAAAAAAGAAGATATATCACATACAGG
>PVLD010005170.1:0-77132 GCA_004027595.1 Dinomys branickii
ACCTGTTTCATTATTGGTAAGTCATTCCTAAATTGCTCTTGTAACGTTTCCATTTGTTTCCTATTTTCTTCTAGTCTTTTGTGTATATCTTCTCTATGTGCACGGAACATTTCTTCCATCATTGTTTTCAGCTCGTTTTTTGTCTGAGAAATCATTGCGGGTATGTGGATTATTTCTGCTTTAAGCTCTTTTATGGCCTGTTGGAGTTGTTTCATTTCAGATGCAATCGTTTCATAACTTGCAGGTATGTGATTTCCTGGTTCCCCTGTATCCTCACATTCAAAATTTGTTCTTGGTGGGGTTGAGTTTTGAGACTGTGTTTTGTTCCTGTGTTTTCCCATTTTTGGGTATCAGATTCAAAATGTGGAGCTATAAATTCCCCAGGCAGTTCAGCAGGCAAAGGTCTGCTGCAGAGGCTGCTCCAATGATTCCTTCTCTTTGGGAGAATGTCCCTTAAACTGTCTGCTGAGATTTCCGCTTCTACTCCCTACCCTGAGCCCTGGCTGGGGCGTATAAACAGGTCGCCGCCCCAGGTGTCTTGCAGACAGGCCACTCAGGTGTTCCTCCCTGCGTGGAGCTCCTTCCCACCTCACAAATCCCCTAGGGGCGCCTAGCTAGCTCTTCCTACCCGGGAGATCCCGAAGTCCTTAAAGCTGCTTTGATGTCTCTCGCTGGGCAGAGCTTCTTCCCGACTCAGGCAAAACTGTTTCGAGTGCCCACTCAACTCACCCTGGGATCGTGCAGGCAGGAATGCCATTCAGATGTATCTCCATGGATCGAGCTTTTTCCCGACTCAGAAATCCCACCGATCGCAGCCGCTCCAGTTCGCTCAGCGCCGGCTGCGGGGGCGGGGCTGTGAGTGGGATCCCGGAATGCTGCCGAGATTGGCGCAATCTGTCCCAGTAGCTCGTTCTCTGAGTTTCCTCTGCTGCGCTGCCTCCAACAAATCCTGGTTACAACTGTCTCCAAGCTGATCGGGTTCAGGAGTTGGAGGCTTTCTTCCTGCCGCAATCGCTCTCTCGGCTGTACGCGATTTGCGCCAAGCTGCGGCCGAAGCGCCTCACCGATCTCTCGGGCGCCCAGCTCTCAGGATCCGCCCACTTCTCGCCACCGGGCTTGTCCAGCCGGCCCTTTAATGCTCATGCTGCGGAGAGCAGCCCGATCAGTTGGAATTTTGCATCCACGGACCAGGCAACCGCGCGCAAAGGATCGGTCTCTGGGAGAGATTCCCTCTGCCGCTCACCTGGTCGCCATCTTCCCGGAAGTCCAATAAAAGCATTCTTAAAATACCTTATCATCATTCTCACACTCGGTGAAGTTGGTAAAAAGGTAGAATGTTCATTTCCACCACTTTTGTTTAACATAATAGTGAAAGTTCCAGACAGTGCAATGAGAGAAGCCAAATTAATAAAATACATACTGGCTGTACAAACATGAAACTGTCACCAGATGGTTGCAGATGTTGTTGACTGTCTCCAAAGAAGACATTTATGCAATATTTGAAGTGACAATAGTTTAGAATTGGAAAGAAGATGGCTAGAGCTGAGCCTGTGGGAGTGAGTTGCACACGGTCATGAGAAGGTAACCCTAGGTGTCCTCCTGGCACTGGAACTGTACAGTGTCTTCAGTGCAGTTGTGTACAACTTCTGTGTGATTTAATACATTGGCACAAGTGCAGGCAAAACTGGAAAACTGGTGAACTGGTGGGTTGCACATATGTCAACAATCTGATTATGAAGAGTTCTGAAAGATGTCAATAACCTGTTTGCGAAAGCTGAGGGAACTATGTACAATGCTTTCTCTGTATTATATCTTACAACTGTGTGTGAATCTCGAATTGTGTAAATAAACATTTGTTTTCTGAAATATAATTAACTTGAGTGGTAAAACATAACTTGCAGCAAGACCAAATTATGTAAAACTCTAACAAGAATCAAAGAGTTTTTGAGCAGAGGGTATTTTAGTGACATGCTGTAGACTCAGTATAGTTTTGATGAGTCCTGGGTCATGCAGCCAGTGAAACGAGTTCTGGACTGACCAGGAGACAAAAGATACTTGATAACTCTGTACCATTTTTTGAATTTTCCTTAGTTAGTTTATATTCTTGTGTCAAAAGGTACAGATGTCAGATGTATAATTAATGGCTATAGAAAAGTTTAAGCACTTAAACATGTTCGAAGTTGTTCATTAAAAAACTTGCAGTTCTTTATTAAAAATTATAGCTTTTCCTTCACTTTACCTGTTTATTAATATTTGTGGGAGTAGTAACATAGTCATCTTTGTCAGAATAGTGCAGGTAAGTATTTCTCAGTAAGTCACGTTCATCGTTTTACAAAATGTAGATAGGAAGTTTTGCATACTGTTTCCCTAGATAGTTGATTAGGAGGAAAAAAATCTTAAAGAGTTTTAACCTACACCTTAGGTCAAATTGGGAGTGTTAAGTAAAATGTCCTTATCCTGACATTTTAATTGATCTTGAGCATTTGGCAGACTATCTGTATTTTGTTCTCGGTAGCTCTAGTGCCAGGCACCTACAATATGTAAAAATTGGCAAATATAATGTGTCTGCAGTGGGGTGACTAACAGCTAGGTACTCAGTGTTGGAAAAATCAATTGAAATGATATCACTTTAAAGAATTGAGAAATATTAAATCAGTGCTAGGAATCAGTACTATTTCACACCTCTTCCTCTGGATTGATTTCCTAATGGAAATCTTATTATGGCTTGATGTTCTGGGTTCTGCTTGAGGAATATTCTTGAAAGAGATGTATTCAAAATGAATTAATTTGTATAATTTAAGGTGAAGACAATGTTAAATAGTTGAGTAAGACTAATCCATGTCCATTTACTTTCTTGGACCAGGTAATTCTCAGTTGTGTGTGGGGATGGGGATGGAAGTATCTTGAGCATTTATTGAAAAGCCCAGCCCCCACCCACTAGATACTACCTCCCCACAGATCAAATGTGATCATCAGAATCACCTCTGGACATTGCCAAATGTGTCTTGGGGAAGGCAGTGTCACCTAGATCAGGGCAACTGGAAATTCAGAGGAATGTGATAGGGATTGATTTTTTTAAAAACCATAGCAAAACAAAAATAAACACACTCTCTTTTGGAAGTCAAAATGGGACAGACTATTGAAAAGCAGCTTAAATATTTTAGCTTGTGTTTCATTTACTATTGTGTTTTTTCTATGTATACCTGGGGATCATTATTTTAAAGCCTAAGCACATTAACATGTACACAGGAGAAAACTGCAGACACTAACTCGTGCTTTTGACCCTGCTAGGTGTGGACAGGACCCGAGCAGACCATTGACCGCCTGTTGACCACACGGTGTGGGGATGTGGCTCCCAGCCCCATCGTCATATCAAGAAACTCATTCACTATGGTCTTCCAGTCTCAGGAGACACCAGCCCAGGGCTTCTCGGCGTCCTACATAAGCCGTGAGTAGCATTGAAAACCAAGCCAGGGGCTGGAGGTACAGCTCAGTGGGCTAAGTGCTTGCCGCTGAGCACTAGGGCCCTGAGTTCGATCCCCGGTCCCGGAAAAAAAAAAAAAAAAAAAAAAAGAAAACCAAGCCAGACATTACCTAAAAGTATGGGTGCCGCAGGCAGTGCTGGGACACAGTGAGCAGCCATGCCAGGGGGAGCCTGAACTGCGGACGCTAGAGAAGGTGTAGGAGTGAGTCATCTGATCTGAAAAGGACACCCATCCTTCAAATATCAGCAAGACTGGAACTGAATCGGACAGTGGGTCACCTGAGAAATGATGAAAAAGACTTAGGTGCTATCAGCCAATATCTAAACACACAGCTAGAATCCAGAGTTGGCAGGTGTTTGGCAGACACTTAGGTGATGGTGGTTAGACAACCATTGTTCTTGGCTTAGGGCACATTGACCACCTACATCAAAATCTCCTGGGGCCTTGAAAAACCTGCAGGTTGTCGGTCATCAGCCTAGATCCCACTGAAATCAGCATTTCCTATGTACGGGCTTGCACGTGTGCTCTCTCATCAGAAGCCTGTCATTTCAGTAAACTTCAGGAGCCACTTCCTTGGGGATTCTCCCTTCCTAACTGGCTATAGGGGGCCACTTCCATGACCACTGCGCACAAATTGGATGATTGGGGATGGTAGCAGTTTCCCAGCCTGAGAGGCAGTGCCCTGTGGCTGCTGGCTGAATTCGATCACATAGCCCCTCACTGCAAAGCACTGTCTAGGAGAAGATTGCAGGAAAGGAATTAGAGAGAATAATGCAAAAAGTGTCTGGTTCGGTCATGAATAAAGGAATGAAGAGAGAGGAAGGGGGCATGAGAGACACCCCATCCCTCATGCAGGTCTTCAGATGTTTGTACGTACGCAAGCGCACGTACCAGTTTAAAAGGACAATTTAATAGGTGATAGGTCAGGGGCTGATATGAATTAACTAGCTACTGGCTGTATGTAAAGAAGCATCATCTGATGGTAAAAAGAAGTTTTTTCTTTATTTCTGACACCAAGGATTCATGTGAGAATTTGATAAGAACCGTGAATTCGGCTAATTTTTAAAAACAACTACCATTATTCTTAAAGACATCGAATAGGACCAACAACAGTTTTCTCATAAGACATCTTCAAAACATGGAGTGTATAAAATATTAGTTAGATGTAAATAATTTTTACCAGTTTTTTTCATTAATTTACATGAACCATATTCAATCTTTGCTAACATCTCTTTTAATAGCTCATCGTCAAGGGATTTTCAATGTATGTGGGGTAAAATTTCTAATTAGCACCTAAACTCTTCATCATTTTCTTATAAAAATATTCTTATTTTGCATGCATGCTTACTTTGGTGGAGGTTTTTTCATGTTTATTAATATGTGCCTGCAGTTCAATTTACAGTCATCTTGGGGAGTGCATGCATGCACATAACTTACCTTCTTTCTTTTTTTAATCCCTTCTTCCTCTCCCCTCCTCTCCCTCCTCCTCTAACTCCCCTCTCAGCTTCATTCTTGTTGATATTATTCATCTCAGCACTTGTTTATGGTAGAGGATGTTTACACGCATTGAGGTTTTAGGTTCCTGTACATGGCATTTCCTGTTCCGCTTATTTCCTGTCCCTACCCTCACCCTTCACCCATGGTCAAGAGATCCATCACTTTGTCCCCTTCTGTTCATCCACTGCTGTTCTCTTTGTGTGCTCTTTGATTGCTTAAGTGAGAGATACAATACGGTGCTGAAGCTTCTGTGTCTGGCTTCTCCCTCAGCATTATATTTTCTAGGTGCATCTATATTCTACAAATGACTCACATGTGCCCTGTACAGACGAGGAATATTCCAGTACACATATTTTTCTTAAATTAAAGCTGCCTCCTCTCAGTTATTGCTCCTTCTGGTTGGGCCATCTCAGGAAATGGTCACCAGAGAGCTGATGAAGTGGTGACTTTCCTTGACTGACCCAATAGACACTGCACATGAGAACCCATGTTCTGATGATGCTTTCTGTGTTCGCACCTAGGATGTGGCCGTAACTTCACCGATCCTTCGGGTGATGTTATTTCTCCAAACTTCCCCAAGCAGTATGGCAACAATATGGACTGCACCTACATAATAAGGGGTAGTCGCCATTCTTTAGTTCTTCTGAATTTCGTGTCTCTCCATTTGGAAGGTAAGTTTGCTCTTTTTCAAGAAGTTAATTAATTTTAGTGGACGAAGGTTGTATTTTTAAAGTGCATGCCATGATGTTTTGATATTTGTATGCATTGCGGAATGACTAAATCAAGTTACTTGATCGATCCATTCACTCAGACTCTGACGTTTTTTGGTGGTGAGAACGTTCAAGTCTATTTCCTTAGCTATTTTCAAGCAGTGAATACATTCTTACTAATTATAGTCACCAGTCACCATATTATACAATAGATTTCCTGGATTTATTCTTCCTGCAGAGTAAACTGCAGTTTTGTATTCTTTGACAAAATCTTCCCATCTGGTTTCCCTCAGGAGTCAGTAACCACAGAAGCAGAATTTTTCTTTCCATGCATGATGTCAGGTTCATCTTGCTGTCACAAATGACAGGGTTCCTTCTTCTAAGGCTGAATAGTTTTCCCCTGCATTTCCTTCATCCTCCACCTGCTGGCAGACACTTACATTGACTCCATGTCTTGACTCTTAGGAATAATGCTGCAGTGAGCGTGGAATGCGATTGTCTGTTTGACATACTGACTTCATTTCTTTTGTATACATGCTCAGGAACGGAGTTGCTTGATTATATGGTAGTCCTGTTTCTAATTTCTGAGGAGCCTCTGTACTATTTCTACCATGCTCTGCCACTTTACATTTCTGCCAACAGTGTAAAAGGGTTCTCTTTCTCTGCATCCTCACCAACACTTGTCTTTTGATATTATCTATGGAAGCTAAGTTTACCCTTAAATAAGTTACAAACAGTTCTGAAGAAAGTAACAAGTGAATAGGGTTAGACAGAGTCTATCAGCACCATTTGAAGAAAAGAAAAAGAATAAATACACGTTACACAGTAGATTTAATGTGTGAATAAAATTCCTTTCCAGTTTTTAAAGAACACACATACTGTTCTATAGATTCCATCCAGAAGTGGAAAAATAGAATAAAATCCCACAGGGTGTAAGTATCGCATAAATTGCTGAAAGAAAATTAGTATGAAATGTGTTACATGTTAAAATAGCTTTTACTATATCTATTTGCACTTACACCCTGTACATATACATGTGAATGGATACACACACCTGCACACACATGCACTAAACTCACCTGAGACAGAACCTGTCTTGTTGAGTCAAAATCGGTGCACAACAAGTACTGAGCGAATTAATAAGATTAATGTCTGTGCTCTGTTTTTATTAACTTTGCTGTGAACTCTCTTTTCATTCCCTTTTTCTTCTTTATAGTAATAAACTAGGCTTTATTTAACTTATAAAATAATACTTAGCGTTTTTTCCTCATATTAAAAAGTAAAGTAGAAGTATAAGCTTCCTTCGCACTATTTCTGTGAATTTTATTTATTTTTTTTTAATTTTAAAGAGAGGAAAGAAAACAGTAAAAAGATACAGAATTTCAAAACAAGATGGTAGGAAATTAATAATGGTTACTATATTACATATTGTTATCTTCAAAATAGTTGCTCTGATTAAAAGGTATAAATTTGATAAACAAGATAGCTAAGGTAATTGTACTACTGATTTCTAGGAGTTCGTTGAAAGGACAGTTAGTGCTTCCTTCCATTGTTCGATCAATTTTGCATGTCAGTCCCTTTGTCTTTGTGACCTTTGTCTTCCCTGTCCTGATCGCTCAGTGCTGACTATAAGATGATCAGATTTCTATTTAAAGTAAAATGTAGAAATAAAATATAAGATGATCTCATTTCTATTTAAAGTAATACATATGAATAAAATCTGTAGGGCTGTGAAGCAGTACTTTTTTATCACTGTGTGATTTATGGGTGGTTATTATTTTTTTCATTATACCATTTGTTTTATTTTTAATGGGTAAAAGCTATTTTAGTAACAGGAAAACCCATGACTCAGATTTTACAATCACATCTGCTTTCTTTTTACATTAAATTGGATAAATATGTTATAGGCTGATACCATTCAGACACACCAGCAAATACACTGTAAGGTCACAAACGCATGGCTGATGTCAGCAGCACATGTACACTGTAAGGAGCCTTACACCACCTGCAACAGTAATTCCCTGAGCTTGGTTTTCTGGATGGGCAAGGAGTGGTATACTTCAGAATTCCTGGCATGAGGTGCGGTGGGAGCCAGCATAGAGTTTCAGCATGAATCTAAACATCAGGCCAGCCACCTCCTTGTCACATGACTTGTGCAAACTACTTTTTCTTTTTTTCTAGTAATCCTTTGCTTTTATAAACAAACACACAGAAGAGTCACGCCCCACATAACAACATCTGCGGACTGATGATGGACGTGTAGGTGAGAGTGGTCTCATTGTATCACCTGGTGGTATTATAGCCATCTTAATTGGTGTAAGTGCACACAGATGGACAATGATATCATCTAAGATGTGTTTCTCAGAACCTGTCCTCACTGTTATAAAGCGGATGACTGCATATGTAAAATAGTACCCCGGAAAGTCAATGATGCCGAACTGATTACTACGAATCAGTAACGGTTTGCTAATCTGCATCCAGTTGAAGAGTCTGATTTTTTTTTAGGAAGATAATATCCTTGTAGAAAGGTCTGGTGACATTTCCTGTGTTACAAATGCTCAGCATTTTCACGCTGCTAAGTGGATAATTCCTAGCTCTAGACTAATCGAGTTATGATGATTCCCCACAAAGGGCAGTGTTAACCAAATTTATTTTATAATTACATTTTTTCTTCCTGACCACATTAATGGTGACATTTATTGAATGCCAACAAACTGGAGAGTCTTTAGCTATAGCAAAAATAACCATTCCCAGGCCCTGCTAAAGGAAGCCTGAGGGATTCATGTGCACTTCTGTTGTGATACAACTGAGAATTATTCTCAAAGATGGTCATGGCTTTGTTGAAGGAGCATTGGTCTTTCCTGCTATCGGAAGTAGGAAGTGATTCCAAGAGACTCTGCTCGAGTCTTGTTGTGCCCAGCATGCCAGTGGGGTCACTGTTGACTGAGGTGTACAGGACGGTTCAAACTGTTGTCTTAACAAACCATTAATACCAAAAGGTAGAACTGGCAAGGAGAAGATGGGCAGTCCCAGGCTACAAAATACGATGGGGAAGGACCCTCGTCCTTGCATTGTGGCTGCTAAACACTGACAACTAGTTAGGGAAGATTTGACTATTCAGGCATGTATACAAATTATGCAACAGCACACCGGTGCTCTTCCTACCAGGAGGTTGCAGAAGCTCAATGACCCCCTTTCCATGCACCACAAAGTAAGTTGTTCTAAAAGTGCATTATTTTACACTGGCCTAAATTTCTCTAACTCTCAATACTTTTACATTTATAGTATAAGCCATCTTATGAACTGCAGAATGTTACCATTTGGACTTAGAATTGAGTGTTATTAAATACTTACTCTTTCTCCCCAGATATTAAATAGTCCAAAAGTCTGTTTTTATGATCTTTTATTCATGTGGCCAAGTTGATGCCCTCAAGCTGCTAGAAAAATTATGGGCCCTAGTTTTTACTTTGTAAATAAAGTCCACCCTTAGCAGGTAGAGTTCACCCAAGGTAACCTGATGCCTTCTGTATCTCCATTTTTCTTTCTTTTTTAAATTTATTTTTTATTTTTTAAAATTTTATTTTAAAGACAAAAGAATGGAGGCATATGAACCAGAAAAGCCATAAACAATACAAAAAATACAAAGTTATACAGAGTATAGTAGGGAATCAGCACTGGATGTTATATTACATAGTTATCTTCACATTAGTTAACACAAAAACATTAAAGGAAATACCAAATTATAGAGAAGATAGTAGGGAATTTGCACTGGATGCTGTATAATGTAAAGTTATCTTCACTTCTGTTAATACAAGAACGATTGAGGAAATACAGAACTATAGAGAACATAGAAGGGAATTAGCTCTGGATGCTGTCCTACACAAATGTTACCTTCACCTTTGTTACTCAGGTTACACAGATGATGGCCCATTTGATCATTTAATTTTTCTCCTCCCTCATCTCCGTTGCCCTACCACTCAATCAGTCATCTTCCCTGTGATAATAACTGTACTCCTGGGTTTATCTATATCCTTGGACTCTCGCCTTGGGAAGAGATATAGCTGCCTTAGACTATACTATAACATACATGGGTGTATACAAACTGCCATGGTTGGAGGTGGGAAAGCACATATGCTCACAGCGGACTGCCCGGCTGCACCCTGTCGTCGTCGTGCTATGGGTGGGGGCGGGTCCAGTCCATGAGGTGCCCTGAGCGGGGCTCTCAGCGCAGCAGCCACCGGGCCCACTGTGGAACAGCAGCAGAGCAGCATCGGGGCCCACTGCGGGGCAGCCGCGGGGCCCACTTCTCCATTTTTCTATCATTAAAATTGGATTGTACGACTGATTCATCTTAGTGATGGCAAGGGGTTTGTTTGTTTGTTTGTTTGTTTGGTGGTGCTGGGGCCAAATCCAGGACTTCATGCATACTAGGCAAGTACTGTATCGCTGAGCTACATCCCCAGCCCCAGGAGATATTTAATGAAAAAATCTTGTGTCTAGGCTAATCATGGACTCAGTGTTGCTCACATCCAGACTAAGTGCCACATACTGGCTGGCTGGGTAGCACTAAGCCCATGTGCTGGGGCCAGCAAAGAGCTAAGTACTTTTGTTCTGTGTCCTCTAGGGACAGTCTCAAAAATCCAATCAGAGTTGCGTTAGATTTTCAGAGCCATCAGCTCATTAGTCCTACCTAATATTTGCTTGAATTCTCTGATTAGCTTGAAGTCCTGCTTTACAATCTACATGTACTATAATACTAAAAGGAGAAAGGAGACAAAATTTAGTTTTAGATTTTTCTTTTTGTTCATCTCATAGCACAATAATTGAGTTTTGCCAGTTTCATTTCACATTTCCTCTTATTTAAATTTTAAAGAAAAGAGGCATTATATAACTTACCATTTCTTCTCTGCTTTCTTAATTGTTTTTAAAGAATTCAGAATGCAGGCACATTTCACAATGAATTATTTTAGAAGAAATTGAGCAATGCTTCTTTTGAAATACTTCTTACGGGTATTTCATTAAAATTGGCAGGGCGCTAGATGGAACCGTTTAGTTTGTGAGAGTCCTGCTTCGGCTGTGCTACACAGGAACTTGCTTTGTTCGAAGGCTCTGGCCTTCACACTGTTTGGGGCTTAGTTCTGCACCAGCCTGTGCTTCTCTCTGCTGAATTATTCTGCCAATGAAAAGACGGCTTTCCATGCTTTGCAGAGTGAAGCTAGTTAGGCAGGGGGCAGATGTCGGTCAGTGCTTTCCTGTGAACCACTTGCTATCTCTAAGCCCTTTACTACTTCCTTAAAAAGACCTGATTTTATCTACACTTTCACAATGTCCTAACTAAGCGATTCTCCATTAAGTTTAGTCCCTTTTGGCACCCGGCTGTCTCTCCCTATGACTCTGAACAAAAAAAAATTACAGACCGAATCTAAATTCCACAAGTTTATGCTCTTTGCCACGTTACTCAACCTTAAGGCTTTTTTACTTCTTTCCAAATGTTTAGAATCATAATAGAATTCAGAGTTAGACATTGTATTGTAGTAAAGTCCACAAAAATGTAATAAAACTTCAATTTCAGTACTTTATGTAGCACACCTACCCATCTCAAACAATAAATATGTGTTAGGAGGGTAGAAGCATTCATAAAAACCAATCATGCTCAATTGCTTTATAGCTAGATGTCTCAGCAGTAAGTATGTATCAAACCATTTATTGAAGATAGAATGACAATGATTTTAGCTGCCTGTCCTATGGCATGGACTGTAGTCCCAGGAGAATATATTGTTCAGTTTCAGGGAGCTTGTCTTCCTAATAGCTTCTTGTGCCTGACTGAATGTCACCTGTTGGCCTTAAACTCAACTTCGATACCTATCTTGTTTCTTAAAGAACTTCATCTAGATCTTGACAAAGCTTCTGTCTCTCCCTACCAGATAGTTACCCCAGTTGTTCTTGACTATATTCTACTTGAGAGTGCTATGTACATTTAATTATATGCAATGGGCTCCTCATTTAATTATGGAAAAACATTTAATTATTTTCTGAGGGCCACTGCTTTATCACCTATTGTCTTTTCATGGAAGAATCATACTGATTTCTTTGATCGAAGGCACTGATGTGATATGTAGCCCTTTAAAAAAGATATGTGTGCATTACTTGATTTCTTGTGATGCAGTATTTATAGCTGATTTTCTTCATTTACCTTGTTCTTACTAGTCCTTGATATATCTGTAGATTTACACAACTTTGCCAAGTTGTAAGGACAGCCTCTGTGAAAGAAGTCACTACAGAAAGGATGGAAGGGGATTTTAATCCATTAAATGTTACCAAGTATCACAGTTTTCAATTTGACTGAGTCAGGCTTTGAGAACAAGGAGGTTACCCTGAAAGATTTGTTTAATTATGTATTTTATTGTCATCTACCCAGAAATTCAAATTTCCTCACGTCCCCTCTCAACTTTGTCTACGTCTCCCCAACAGACTTTCTTATTGTCTCCTACCTTTTGTAAGCAGTTAGTGAGTTCTGGCTATGTCTCAAAACCACTGTTATTTATTTATGAACTTTCTATAATTAAAGTAGTTCCTTTAGCTAAGTTTTTGGAAGAATGGTCAAGTATAAAGCACACTTGCCTTAAGAGTTTGTGAAGCAACTTTAAAACTGAAAGGCACCTGCAGAGGAGGCCGTTTAGCAAATACAGGACCAGGAGTTCAACCTAGGGTCAGGAATATTTCCCTGCATTCTCTGAGTTTGGTTTTACAACTTTGTATGTGGCTGTTACATAAAGATGTTTTTATAAGCAATACAAAGTATTTTCTATTTTCATACTCATCTACTCTGTATTTTTAAAACTCCATCTGAGCTTTTGATGTGTTAAAGAAAAATTGAGAAGTGGTAATTAAAGTACATAATTTGGCAGAACTCAAACTATGAATCTGAATTTAATTTCTTCCTTGCCTTATTTTTTCCAATATCACATTGCTTCTAATTACATGATAAAATCATTAAAGTTAAGTCTTTCACATTTATGACTAATTAGAAAGATTTCTATTCTAGGATTTTGAAAATAAGGAAATTCTTTGAAGCTAATTTAATAAATAGGATCTTAAATTGATGCCTCCCGATGTCTTCAAGCTGGATAGTAGGTGAACTAGGAGCTGAATACATTCTTAAAATCCAGATATAAACTGCACAAATATTTTCTAATGAAAATATCAGTTCTTCCAAGCTAATACTCAGATCTAAGAAGTGGAGAGGCGCACCCTGGCTCTGTGTACTCTATGCATGCAAAGAAATGCATGTGTTTGTCAAGTTCCCCTGAGTTAAAAGTAGTAGAATATCTTCTAGGTCAATTAGATACAAAGCTGAGATTATTAGAAGGATTTGGGGTTATCTCATATCATCAAAGAAAGGTTTAGAAGAAAACAATAAAAGACTTCTAGACAGGGGAGCAGAGGCGGGAATCCTTCACCGCGCTCCCCTTCCCCACCCCTTTGCCGCCTTCTGCACGGTAACATCCTTATCTTTGTTACTCCTCCATGCACGGCTGACACTGTTCTCCAAGTGTAATATCTTTGGCTGCTACCCCTGCCTCCTGTTATTTACAGTTCAGGTGTGTCCGTTTGGCCCACACTGGGCCCAGTGTCCTGCCTCGGAGCAGTCAATCATACATCAACAGAACATAGGGTGGTGAGGTTCTGTTATCATAGTAACAGCAATGATTATGATAATGGTAAAGTACTGCGCTGTTATTAGGGGTTTCTATAGCACATCTGCAGGGACAAATCCAGCTTGGCTTGAACATGAACGAGCCTTAACTCCACTTGATTTAGGGTGCTAATGATGTTATCAAATATGTCCCTATTCTTCTTACTCCTCCTGGCTCTAGAGTAGCTGCCCCCAAAGCAGGGGCTGAAAGGAAAGAAAGATGGCATCTATCCAGCAGGAGGGCGGAGCTGACTTGGTACACAGACAGGTGATAAACCTGGACAGGTACTCAGCATTGTAAGTCAAGGAAATGATCTCAAAGCCAGAGAAAGCTACCACCTCCCACGGGTGGCTTGTAAGGCTGGCCACTGCATGACTGGTACCACTACAGTGGCTGTAACTTTAAAAGTAAACAATAACAAGTGTTTACAACTATGTAGAGAAATTAGAACATTATACATTCTGAGTGTGGTTATAAAATACTACAGCGCTCAACAAAACAGAGTGCCAGGGTCTCACATTATTAAATGTGACGTTAACGTATGATCCAGCAATTCTACTCCTAGTTATATACCAAAGTGAATACTTATTAATGCACTTAGAAGTGAAAACATATCAGTGCTTGTCAACTGATGATATATTTTCAGTACCAGCGGTTAAACACAAGGCTTTCACACTAAACTATATCCTAAGTCCTTTTTACTGCATTTTTAAATTTTGAGATAGAGTCTCAGTAAGTGCTAATTTGCTCAGAGTAGGTTCAAACTCATGATCCTCCTACCTCAGCCTCCCAGAGTCCTAACATTACAGAAATGTGTCACCAAACCTGGCTATGATGAATGAATTTTTTTAAAACTTGTGATATAACCATACAATGAAATATTGTGCTGCCATGAAGAGGAATGGACTATTGACATGTGCTACCACCTGGATGAACCTGGAAAACATTACGTTAAGTACAACAGGCCAATCATGAGAATTAACATATTGTCTAATTTTGTTTCTGTGAAGTGTTCAAAATAGACAAATCCATAGATACAGAAAGTAGATTTGTGGTTGTGTAGGGCTGGCAGAGCAATAAAAATAGCAGAAAGGACCGAGAGTGATTACCAACAAGTTCAAAGTTGTCTCTAGGGTGCTGGAAATGTAGAATTGGGAAGAATGTCAAATTCCTAAGCGCTGTGCTGGTGTGAATTGATAACATCTTTCCAAAAGGCCACTTGGTAAACCTGGAAAAGACTCTTTGCCGTAGTACCAGTAACTGTTACTTACAGTTCAAATGTGTCCATTTGGCCTGCACTGGGCCCAGTGTCCTGCCTCAGTAACTCAAACTCTAGAAGTTTATCCTAATGAAGTTGTAAAAAACTACCTCAAACATTTGTGTCCAATGTGTTTTTTTGATGATTTTTAGTTGAAGGTGGAGAACATAGAATTTATATAACATGGACAAGTGACTGAACATAGTAATCTTTAATTCTATGTATAAATTAATGGATATCCCAAAAGACAAATCACGTAGAAATGCATGGCAGAATGTTATTTTATGCCACTAAATACTGGGTCCCAAAAGATTGCAGTGCATGTGATCCAGAACAGAGTCGCCTGTACAAGTGACTGGACAAGTTGTTGTAAAATTCTTTCCAATTTCCTGCTTACGCTGTTTCATATGTTTCAATTTCTTGTTTTAGACATGAACATAATATATATTATAATATTAGTATATTATATAAATATTTATTACAATACTAGTATATTATATAATTATATATTAATACATTAGTTTTCTGTTTTATATACTTCAATTTCCTGTTTTATATGTTTCAATTTCCTGCTTGTTCTGTTTTCTGCATTTGTTTTATAATTTAAGAACAGTGATACGTAGTTCTACGATCACTAGAGCCTTGAACTAATTTTATTTGGGTGCACAGTGAAATTGACTGCTCGGAAAGCACAAATGGACTTCTGGTGACCTCTTGATGGCAGGAGTCTCTTGCACACACCCTCAGAGCAGGACTCCTCTACGGCCCCCGTTGCTGGGGCTCCGCAGCTTTGCTGTAGCCGCAGCTTGCAGCCTGTGAGAACGGTTCCATTCACAACAGCATACTTGTCAGCGTCTCTGGTTTCAATGGCAATTAGATATCGCCAAATATCCCCCTGGAGTCAAGGTGTCTCTGGTTTATCACTATTACACTAAACGAATTATAACCAGAAATTCTGAACTTTTTTCAAGGTAGCATATGTATTGTGACTCTCATTACAAGTGTTTTGAATCTGGGGTAAATACTGTCTCATCAGGAAACAAAGTTAAAGGGCGACGTCCTAAAGTATCTCTTGATTCTTATTTTAGTTCTTATCTCACTTGTACGTATCATCGTCATAATGTTTTGTTTAATGTTGGCAGCACTGACTGTCTATATGCTTTCTGATCATAACCCTGCTTGTCCCGCACTCCGTACAGCTCGCTCCGCCGCCACTGGGAGCTGTGATAGCGACGGCCTGCGCATTCTCAGGGGCGACAGCCTCTCTCCCACTCCTGTGGCTACGCTGTGTGGCGACGAGACCGTGGGCACCTTGGGGGTGGCTGGCCCGGTGCTCCTTCACTTCTACTCCAACTCACGCGTCACAGACTTTGGATTCAAGGTTTCCTACCAGATAACCTGTGAGTAGCCATGATGATGTCGCTTGGAATGTTCTTTTTATTCTTGAGTAATTTGCACAGTCAGTTTTCACAGTGATTCAGTAATCGCCAACTTGAAGATTCACAGGCTTTAAGAGAATTAGATACGTGGTACAAAGATCTTTAGCCATTCATTTCTTAAAAAGAGACAAGCCAAATGGAGGATTGAGATTTATTTTGTGAGTTGAGTTAAAATGAAAATCCTGGCTGTCTTCCTTAGCGTTCACTATGGAAAGATGCCTGTAGGCTTGAATGATTCTGAATTGTCAATGCCTGTTACATTCCCCAAGTCACTTTGTTAGTATGAAAAATAATATTTTGTCAATTTAGAAGAGCTGCAAGAGAATATCTGTGTGGATCTTCTGATAGGAAAGGATTTTTTAAAAATGAATTGCAAAGTGCACAAGCCTTAAAGGCAAAGAAATGGTGGATACGTTCAGCTGTGCTATAATTTACAATTTTTCTCTAACAAAGGCAAATGCAGGATAAAGGCTTTAGAACTATGAAGAAAATCACAAGATTATGTTTCCTATCTTTTGTCTTTTCCCCTCTTGCTTCGTTAGTCTGCAGACAGTGTTTTCCCCATGGCTTCTCCACTTCGGTGAATCAGACATAGTCTGTAAAATTTTTCCTTGCTTTCTTTTGTCTTTGTTTAACCAAGCCCATTGCTGATGGTAAAAAAGTAAATAGTTTCCCTTCAAATAAATTACATTTTCCATCCATGGGGAAGACTAAAAATGTCTATTTACTTGTGAAAAGGGCCTTCATAATTTGTTCACTTTAGCTGGTATCTGAATCCTGAACGCTGTCATTTGTAAAGTATGGTTCTGTACGGTGGTGTAGGCCTGTTGGCACCACTGAGATAAACTAAACAGTGAACATTTCTTCCCTCTTGTCCTGTTGAACAACAGGGAGAATATATTTGTTTTCTTTGTTTGGAGCAACCACTGCTGTGGAGAATATAACCTCTGCTTTATATTCTTCTTCCCTTTAATCTCCCTTTTTCATAAACACAATATGCAAGTTCTGATACATCTGGTACGTAAGCCTCACTTAAAGAGCGTTGTTGATACTGACTCCAAGACTCGACAGTGTACGAAGATGGAAGATATCTAGGCCCTGATAAACTTCCAGAGACCGCATAATTGTGTATTGAATGACATAGAGTAACTGCTGCCCGACGTAGACATTTCATTCAAGACAGATGTGCCCAGGGCTCTGAGACCACGATTACTTACAGGCAGAGAGAGGCGCTTTCCCTGCAGATGAGGTCAGCTGAGGCAAAAACAGTAAATAAATAAAGAACCATAAATGGCATCCACAAATCTTCTCATGTCTAAGAGGTGTAGGTGGAGCATGTCCCTTGACAGTGCACAAGCCACAGAAGGAACACTAACATCATGGTAATTTTAGAATCACAGAGCACACACAGGCCTGCCTTTCTGTGAGAGTAACGCATCTGGCATTAGATGCTGCAGTGTGATCCTTCTTATATATAAGCCGAAGCAAAATTACTGTAGTAATTTTCTGTTGTGTACAGAGGAGCTGTATTATACTTTTCTGGATACCATTTTATTGACTTGTGGGTCTAACTAAAGACTCTGGGTTGTTAATTATGGAGTCAGAGTGGGGAGAGGGTTACTGTCCTTATGCTTATGGATGATAAATTATGCAAATTTTGGTTAGTATAGGGTTTTTTTTTAACCAATCTCACACCTAAATATAAATACAGAGGATTTAAGAAGTATGTATCTGACCCATAAAGGAACAAAGCTTGAAAGTTCTCAACCTGATTTCCAATACTTTACCTTATAATATTCTATTCTTAATTGAAGATATATGAATCTATATTTTAAAAGATTTCTAGCGTGCAGTTTTTCCCAAATCTCCATGATCTTCCTAAATATACCCCAACTTTCTGTTATTACTATTGTCTACAAATCAGTCAGTTAAATGGGCAGCTACACCACACATATGAAATGTCCTTTCTCCTTATTTTCACTCTGACCATTAATCTGAGAGATGCTTACTCCTTTCTGAAATGTGCCTTAAGATATTCTTCCCAGTTTTTACTCCTTTACTGTCTCCTATTCTTTTCCCCAGTTGGAAAGTCAAAATTATTTGAAAACACGATGAAAGAGATCAAAGCTACTTTAAGAAAAATTATTATTATCTCTCTTAGGGAAACATGTACAGTCATATAAAATGCTGTAACATCATTTTTCCATACTATGGTTAATAACCGTTCTCTGCACCTTCCTTTGCAGCCTGTGGTGGTACCTACAGCTCATCCACTGGAACCATCAAGAGTCCTTCCTACTCAGACCTCAGCTACCCCAACAATATCTACTGTCTGTATAACATCTCCGTTAGAAACGACAGAGTAATTCTACTCAAGTACGTGAGACGAATTTGCTTTCTCAAGGAAATAAATACGTTCAACTTTGTTCACAGAAAAGCTATTCTGCTCACAGAGAGCACTGCTTCCTTCCTTCAGTAACCCAGAGGGCAAGTTGGAGGAAGGAAGAGGAAAATTTCTGCATGGCGGGAAAATCCAGGAAATCCTCCCCTCCCCATGCAAGGCAATGATGTTTAAAGGGAAAACAGGCTCCCCACCCATGAAAAACAGTTGTTATACCTCTCCAGCAGTGAAAGGGGCTTCCTGTAACGAGTTACCAAGTTCTAAGGTCATCTTGAAATCAGCGAGGAGAGGAAGGGCCAGAGAAAGCAGTTACCATTTGTTGGGTATTTATTAGACACTGGAAACTCTGATCGGCACCTTCCTACTTGTCTTCTATTTTTCCTAAACAGCCCTGTGAGATGTGTATATATCTCCCATTTTACCAATGAGAAAACTGAGGCTCGGGGCGGGTCACACAACTTTCTAGCGTAACACACTGCAATGACAAGTCAGAATCTCAGTCTACATCAGATGTCCTCCAAACAACATGTCCTTAATAGTCCCCCATGCTGTCTCTCAAAGAGAAATCCTCTGCCAAGAAATGGGTTTTTTCAGCCAGGCATCGGAACACCTGGAAACTGCTTCTGTAAGAGACACATTGTGTCTTTAGAAAATTCCTCTTCTAATTCCATGTGATCACCAGAGGCTGGATGAAGGGGATGCAGCTCCTTGTTCTGCAGGGGACTCAAGCTCGAGACGGCTTTTACCTGAAGTGGTACATTTCTAACCCTTGGATCTCAGTGACACACAGTGCTGGACAGGAACTCAGGGAGAATTGCAAATTTCTTGTTACAGCGATCACATAAAACCCAGCAGAGTTTTGTTCATTCTTTTCTACCACTAGTTATATGTTTGTATCTTTTATAAGAAGCGTGTTCTCTCATACTCCTGCTTTTTAAGTGATCATAATAATTTCACTTTGTTCAGCATCTACTATGTGCCAGATACCATGGTTTGGTTTTCACATGTTGTTGTCCTGCATCTTGCTATGAATTGCGTTTTAAAAGAGAGAAGCAAGATTGCCAGCACAAGGATGAAGCCGTAATTCTAAAACCAGCATTTCTTCCACTCTATTATCCTAACATTCTTCTCACAAGTAATGAACAGGCTAACAGTACCACTTCCTCTCACAAAATAGCAAGGGAAGAACAAGTACCATGTTTTAGAGTGATAAATTAGTTCAGCTTATCTCAACATGATCTCAAGTGGACTTTGATATGTCTTAGACTGGCAACTTGTTGACGTGTTGGACTGTATATTATTTAGCTTTACATGCTCAACTATCAAAGCTTTTGGCATATTGTATGTAGCTACTCAGAACATGTAGGCTAAACTTGCACTCATCCCTCGAGTGGTGTCTTACATACAATATTTCCCACCAAGTAAAGCTTAGATGCTCTGCTGTCAGTTTTCGCCTTATGTGGGTGTTTTGTTGTTGCTCCTTACAAGAACTGGGGAATTTCATAGGCATTCACAGAAGAACATCAGCATTAATGAGATACACTTCACAGGTTCGGTGATTTTAGTGTGGTTCCCTCCACACTGTGCTCCAATGACTTCGTGGCAGTTTATGATGGTGCGAACATCAGCGATCCCCTTCTTGGCAAATTCTGTGGTTCTGCACTTCCACCAGTTCTTAAGAGCAGCAATAATAGCATGCTTCTGGTGTTCAAGACAGATGCTCTTCAGACGGCAAGAGGCTGGAGGGCAGTTTTCCGGGAGACATTAGGTAAGAATTTCAGTCATGAAAATATTTTTCGTGATTGTTACTTTTCAACTTCATTTTCTCCCACTTGATCCAAGTTTCATTTCATTTGAGCATAGAAGCATAAAGTCTTGGTTTTAAAGATTATGTATAACTCATTTTGGTTAAAAAAAAAAAACACCCAACACACAGATCTCTTCTGTATACAAAGACAAGAGCAAAGGTGCTTACTGTTTAGGCTTAACCTCTCACCAGTGGGACCTGCGCCTCACTTTACACCAACAGAAAGGGTACAAATGGAACCTAAGATCAGGTAAGGACAAGGCCAGGATAAAGGCCCCGTGCACTATGCAAGATTTCTCCTTTAAAGGGATGAAGAGTCTTGGAGAATTTTAAATAAAGACCTTATGGCCAAACTGGTCTGTAAAAACATAGGGTTAAAGGACTCCATAAGCCAAGAAAGAAGAAGTTTATTAAAAATGGGAAATGACCAAGGCTCAAAGGAACAGGAGAGGATGGAGGCAGAGGGAAAAGTGGAACCTTCACTTAGTTGCGAGGTGGGGTACAGTGAAAGTAGAACATCTGAGACGCTGCGCAACACCCATGAATAGATAAGTGGAGGAAGAGGTCCTGTGGGTAACCTGTTGGACAGTGGGAGCTTAGTCTAAGATATGAGGGAGAAATGTTCTAGTGTTGGGATGTTGAGCCGCAGGGCGTTATGGGAGTGGGGGCAGCTGTGAGGAAGTTGACGCTTCAGAAGCAGCTTGGGCAGGAAAGGTAGTGGCGAGCAAAGCTGGGTGTGAGATTTTTTTTTTTTTTTGTATTTAAAAAAATATTTTTGGTACTAGGAATTGAACTCAGGGCCTTGGGCTTGCCAGGCAATTGCTTGTGCCACTGAGCTATATCCCCAGCCCTAGGTGTGATTTTAAACAGAAAATAACACCCTACTTTATTTCTACTGCATGGGAGAGATAATTATCTGTATAAAATTAGCTCAGAAGTTCAAATCATCTAAAATAAAAGGTAATCAGTTCTCTGTTTAATTATACTAATAGCACCAATGGCACAATTTATATTTTACTCCAGAGGATGTTTCAGTTCTTCCATTTGAACACTGATGTGATTAGTGCTCTAAAACTCAATAGCTCGCCAAACAAATCTCATACTCTGCGAAGATTCAGAAAGACATGAGCACTCTGTTCCATTAATAATTCCAACTCGCCTTTCCAATGCTTTTTCTCTGTACCCCACACTGTGAATAATCTTGATCTCCCTGAGACAAAAGCAGAGCTTAGCTGAAACTTCTTCCCATTTGACACAATATCTTTTGCGCATTTCTTGAAGAAGTAATTATACATGTGTGTTCCGCAGGCCCCCCACAAACTTCAGACATCTTGATAAGTGTATTGGAAAATCCCTTTACCACCTACCCTCCTTAGCTGTCTCAATAATAACTTGAAAGTAAGTCTTATGCACAGAGAGAGTGTGTAGCATTACTAAAATGGTGTAGTGAATACAAAACACCAAAGGCTATTATGAAGTAAAAATTAATTTTTCTTTGGAGATTTCTGTTGCATGAAAAACCTCATACATTCTTGCCTTTAGCACAGACTTTAGGATCAAATGATGTGTTTTCATTTGGTCTGCTACCTGCTGTCAAGGGTCCTTTGTCCTAATCCGTGCTCACATGACACTGGGATAGCTGTCTTGAAGCTCTCCACAGCAGTGCTATGTGCATGAATCTGTCCAAGTTAGCCAGGGGTTCTGAGCCTTGTTAAATTACTGTGGCTTTCTGAGCTACAAAGGCGACATTTTTAGACTTACTGTGATTTTTACTGAGCTGAAGAAACACAGAAGAAAAATTGTACACTGTCATGGGCATTGTCCCTGCATGAGTCATTGAACACTTAACAGTAAATTGCTGTTTTCCTCTGGTCTCAGTAGAGAAAAGGTTCAGATGGAGAGTGCAGAGATGGAGTTTCATTGCCTGCCAGCTTTGTGCTAACCCCATGTTCCATGGGAAGGACTTTTGCCTCTTTCTCGTCTGTAACACTACGAACAGCCACTTGGAAGGACCAAAATAATTTTTTCTGATCTTTCGTGATAAGTTTTTACTTAATGCTTGCATATTAGAGTTGTGTACTGAGCTTTACGAAGTTTTCAGGCCCACCTTTGTAAGCTTGCTGATATTCGAAATAACTTTCAGATTTGTTTTGTTGCCCTTGTTTGCGGTGAGGGAAAGAGGGACAAGAAAAGCAGCTTTAATTCTAAGGATTATGGAAATGTCTTGGTTATAGATCTGAGTTTTTAGAAACTTTGAGTTGGCTACACCCCCTCTCTCTGCCTCAGCCATTGAAACCTGCCCTGTCTTTCCTGTATGGAGAGGGAAAGTGAATCTGTGGACCACACAGTGAATTTTCATTTCTGAGGGTTAAGTTTGCCTGGAAAACAGCATCTTCATTGAGTAACAATTGAAGAGGAGGCTTTTATGGTCTGACATTTTTATTTAGTTTTGCATTAACCAAATCCCTAAAGAGTTTTTCAATTTTTCTGCTGAAATTATACACTTGGCAATAGTTCATATACATCTGCTTTAATTTTTTCAAAATTTAGTAGACTCTGTTTTACATAATGATGTGATGATTAGATAACTTCTCCTTACGCATTTGTTACATTTGCACTGATGGTGGGTCTTAGAGAATTGGGGGAAAATATCCTTTACTTGCTAGTCTCTAAATATGTAGTGAAGTTGGGTCTCTTCCTTTCATGAGGTTTCTGCCGTTTCAATTCAAGTGTGGCACCTAAGTTGTGGGAAAAGCTAAACAAACAATATTCCACAGCTAACATCTAAGCACAAGGTAAATTTGTCTTCCTGTTTCCCCTAACATGATATAGATAATTGATCCCGAAAGACTGACAACCAGTAAATTCGTCATTCTGAGCTTTGGGGCTCTGTAAAACTCTCAAATTATCTCCAAATCTGAGCATTTCTCTGGACCAGTTCATAGATGTTATCAGATTGCCAGTGGCCCTGTCAGCCCATAAAGTTTAAAAAGCTCTTGCTTCTGTAGATTTGGCCAGAACAGCCTGCTATACAGAGCAGAACAGAAACTTAGAAGAATCTTTGAATCTAGTAACTTCTACTAGTTTAGTTTAAGCCTTTTCTTTACTAGCAGTCCCTGCTGTAGCTGTGACTCTACTTATGTGCCCCAGATGAAACACTTCACATTTGCAAGTGTATTTTTAAGCATCACAGCCTGTTTCTTCTTACTAGATTGGTCTCCTGCTGGAGTGTCACTCAGTCTTTTCATGATGTACATTACTGTGTCGTGTCATCGTCTTTTCATTTTTCTCTAAAATAATGTATCCTGTGGCACTTCAGCAAAATTTTTGTGCACAACATTGCCGTTGGCCCAGATATATTTTTTAAGCCTTTAAGTCAGTGAGCTGCCCAGGAGAGAGTGAGGAGTGCCCCCTGCAGGAACCCACATCCTGGAAGGTTCAGGCCCTCCCACTGGAGAAGACGCCAGTATCAGGGACGTGTGACATCAGTGGTGAAGCCTTAACCCAAAGCCCTCAGCTCCTGTTACCCACCGTCTACATGCTGGCGTTGAGGGTGTCTATCTGTCTTCCACCACTCAGGGCGTTTGTCACAGGCAGAACGAGTCAGGTAGCATTAGGGTCATACCCAGAACCTTTGCTGTGAAACAAAAGCAAAACTATCAAAGTACAGGTCTAACAAGGGCAGAATTAATCATAATCTGACCAAGGTAGAAATCTAGCCAAGTGGGAAGAGGCGTGGAGCGGGCTTCGGGTGGCTGTGACCCAAGTCGTTGCTTATGTCACTGTGAGGTGATACGGCTGTAGGGAAGTCGTGTAACATTTCTGAGCTCATTTTATATCCACTAACACAGATTCATTTGAGATATTACCACCTTCTATCTTTTTAAGAATCTGCTAAGAGTGAAGTAGATAATTCCTATAAAGTACCTTGGCTGTGAAAGAGGAAGATCATTTATTGGAAAGTGAAAATAAAGTCCTGAAAGTTTTATAAGGCTCAAAGGCACACTTGCCCCTTTTCCCAAAGGACCAGGGAAGCTAAGGCGCGGTGGTGGCCGGGACCATCAATCATTCCTTCTTCTCAAGAGCGTTGCAGGCTGCAGTGATTTCTTCTTCCTTCTCACTTATACTTTGCCCTGCTACCTAACCACGAAGGCCTAAATTACACTTTAAAACTTAAATCTGAAAGCAAAAACTAAACTCTAATAAAATCTTAAAGCTGTACAGTTGCATAGCACATAGTTCTTACTCCATCAATACTGGCCTTATGAGTCAATTAAAAAAATCAATGGATAAATGATGCTTATTTCAAAATTATATTGTATTATAAGATATATTGCATATTTTATTCTATAATAGCTATATTATATTTAGGTTCAACTTCTTCTCAAAATTCAGTTACAGTTCATATAGTAGCGCACTTACTTAGGGAAGGAAATTGGATAACTTTCATCCAGACCAGGAGTGCTGGATCAGACTCAATATTTGGGTCGTGTGTGGTTTTAGTCTCTGGATTTCTCCCTGTCACTTTAACTTTGTAAAATATCTCTCAAACGTGATAAAGGAAGAAAGTTGGCCTGGTAAGTAAGTCGAGGAAGGTAAAGGGACTCATGTCTATGGAGACGCCTTATAAAGAAAGGAAAGGAAGATAGAAAGATAAAAGGTGTGTGGCCACAAAGTTGGGAAACATGGTCTCAGCAATGTGAAAGATCTACCGTATCATCTTACTTAGGTTTCACTTTCCGGTTAAATTTACATTTCACAGTTTTAGCGTTAAGTTTAAACTTTGAGAGGAATTCTGAAATTCTGTAGCTAAACAAGAAAGGAATAAACTTTAAAACATTCAACAATATAAAACTATATATGTATGTCTGTAGACACCTCTTTGAAGCCTGCTGTGAACTGCAAACCCCCATGACTTTTGGAAGTACAAGCACAGTGAGATAGCTTGAATAATTTGATAAATCGCTGCTCACATAACTCTCAGGTTAGCATTAATAAGAGTACTCGTCAAAAACAATGAGAGAATGTTATTTTGTCTGCCTTCTTAATGCTATTTGCTTTCTTTTATAAAGTCTGACAATAAGATGGGCTGAAACTGTAAACCCATTTAAAGAAAACTAGACTAAGCATATTTCCGCCCTTTTATGGCCTTGTACCTTTCATTGTTGATTAGACTTCCCTTGGGCCGATGATGTCAAAGGAAAGGTTATCGGCAGGTTATTCTTTGTGGGTTTTATTGAAAAGGCTTTTTTGCTTCTTTTAAATTGTGGGAATGGGATAAAGAAACCGACACACACTTAGTTCACCAAAACCTTACAAAGGAAGTAGACTGGAGTTAAGTTCCATATCAGCAAGAAGAAAGGAAAGGATTTTAATAAACATATTGTAAATCAGATTCTCTGTCCCCTAGAAAGACCAGATTGCTGCCCTAGGTCTGGAAAGGGTCGTGCTGTCCTTGGGAAAATAAACCAGATGGTTTTGTGGAGACCAAGCTAAGTGATAACATTGAGTTAATGGCCAAACATAAGATAACGCTTTGAAAAACACTCTAGTGAACAGGGGCTGAGAAGCAGTTGTTTTGCAGGTCCTAAGCCACAGAAGCCCTTCTCAAAGTGCAGGCCAGCTTTGTCTTGAAAAACTTTGTGTTTGGGGGTTAAATTTTTGTAACCATAAGTTTCCTAAAATTATCATTTATTTTTTAAACCCTGACTAGCTTGGCATTGATGTAGTATTCCCAGAAACATGAAAGTATAATACATTCAGTCAGTGGTAAAAAACTTAAAACACTCTTTAGTTATAAAGGAATTACTTACAAATAAGACTAACATTATGGGACTCTTTGTTCCTCACTTTTTTCTCTATGAAGCCTGTTCACTTTGTGTGGTAGCTTTATATTCTGCTCTCTCTCAAGCAAAGACTTGTCACCAAATCGCAGGGCACAGTAATACTGTCACCAATTATCTACTCCCTGCCAGAGGCAGCACAGGCCTCTAACCCTACAACTACCGCATGAGGCAGAAGTTGACCATTTCACATAGGAAGAAATAAGAATTTAACATGTGAAGCAATTTTTCTGTGGTCAAAGGATTTGGAAGAGATTAGAAAAAACACCCCTTGAACTGGGTCTGACTGTGTCCCACAAGCAGGCTTTTCCATATCAGCCTGCTTTGTCTCCAGAGCAAGTGATAAAAGTGCCCAGGGATGAGAAGAGACCATGGGGTGCATTCCTGAAACATGAGTCCCAGCTCTTTTTCCCCTTCAGAGCAGAGCTGCTGCCTGCTTTGTAATCATAGCACACTGATTTGTGCTGAGTCCTGATGGTGTGGTTCATAAAACTATTACTACAGCATTCAGTATGTTTCCTCCTTTCAATAAAAAAGGAAAAGCACTCTGGAAAGGTGGAGTAGGAAGATTCTGAGTTCAAACTCATCTTGGGCAACTTAGCAATTTAATGAGAAGTAAGATCTTGCCTCAAAATAAAAAGTAGGAAGAGCTGGGGATGCAGCTCATTGTAAAAGGCCTGGGTCCATTCAATACCCAGCACTATAAAAAAATTATATAAATGACACTTTTATGGAATAATTATGTATTTATAGTACATGCTATATTTATAATGTGAATAGTACATAGCCTTTTACTATTGTACATTCACATAACTATTTTATATCGTATTTGCATACTTGTATATTTGATTATTAAATATTTAAATAATAAATTGTAAGTTTAAACATATGTAGTCCTAACTTATATATTATAGTATTATAAATATATATTTATAAATAAAATAAATATATAGTGTGCATGTACAAGCACATATATAGTGTGTTATCATCATGGTATCGATATATGAATGACACATCTCTCTTGCTGGCTTCACATGGCATTGTGGTAAAGAGCTAGTACAGCTGTGGGGAGTATAATTGGACTGGAATATAAGGGAATGAGCTTTTACGTAGCAAAAATACATAGAGCTCCAAATTATTGCCTCCAACATAGCAAAGTCCCTTATCATGGGTTTATAGTATAATGAAACAACTTATTCACATGGTCCTGATTGCTGTGCTAGCCATGTAGTTCCATTTGCAGATTGGAGAACTGAGTCACAAAGCAATCCAATGACTTTCAGGGTCATTTAGTAGTACTTGAGACATGGGAAACAATCCCTCTCCCCTTTAAGTAGTACTGCCACCAACGTAATCACAATTCAAATATCAATAACACAATGCACAGACTAACACATTGGTAGCAATGTTAAAAATTTCATTTCCATGTTTAAATTATTTAAAAATATTGCATACTTGGGCTGATTTTGTAAATTCTGCCACTTTTATATTTCAAAGCATAAAATATGTGACCACTAACAGTTAACACATGGCTATTGTCAAAAATGTATTGGCAACATGTTGAGGAACTTTTGATTTTGCAATTGTCAATAGTAAGCAAAGTAAGGGCTGGGGATATAGCTCAGTGGAATAAGCGCCTGCCTAGCAAGCACAGGGTTCTGAGTTCGATCCCCAGTACCGCAAAAAAAAAAAAAAAAAGTAAGCAAAGTAAGACTTCTTTTAAGTGGTCTTACTACATATTAACGTCACACAAATTTTATAAATTAATGAACCTATTGCTCCAGGATTAAAATTTCTTAAATAACAGACTTAATATCATTTAGTGTCAGAAATTTTTAGCTAAAGAAGCTTTTTTTCTATTATAAAGCTACTCCTTTGGACAATGTTTCAAATCCTTTGATGAAACTTTTATTGTTATTCTGCCAAATCTCTACCCAGTGAATCAAGTATGCCATTAAAGCCCAATAAACTAGCTTTCAAGGTAGGCTAACGTGTAGACACCAAAAAGCCACTTTGGTCAGTGAGACATGGTAGTGTACACCTGTAATCCCAACACTTGGGAGGCTGAGACAGGGGGACCATCGTGAGTTTAGGGTCAGCCTGGGCTGCATAGTGAACCCACACCAGCCTGAACTGCATTGCAAGATCCTGTCTGAAAGGAAAAGCCATTTTATTTATAGCTATCTGTCTCAGTGATCAAAAACTACTATGAACTTTCAAATTCTTAAAAATTTATTATAGTTAGGGACACATTGCCAGGAATCCTCCACAAAATACCCCTGGTTACCCCAATTTGTCCCATTGTTTTCACCATCTCCTGAAGCACTGCTGGAAGTCCTCCGTTGTGAGTGTCTTTAGTGACACTGTTGTGGCTCCTTGCTGTTTTAATTCCATTCAAAATCTTTACCTTTCACGGCCTTCTTGACTTTGGGAAAGACTCAGAGTGGCACAATGCCAGCTCCAGCGAATAAGGCAGATGAGGAGACACTGTGACGCCTTTCCCAGCCTGCCTGTCCCCTCGGGACACTCGGCAGCAGCCCTCGCCCTCTTTTATCACACCTTGCACGTTTATGTACACGCGCATATGCACACATAACACATGTGCATACACATGCATGCTTAAAGCACAGCAACTTTATAGACCAGAAGTATATTTAATTACAAGAATTCCCCAAATACACATAGACATTAGGAACATTAGATTCATCTAATATGAACTATATTTCTTATTTATTCCTTCACTGTCTGTTCACCAGCAATGAGTCTTTCTTTGAGGATGTACAGGCAAATCCATCAAGGTCCAAATCCTCAATAAGCTCACTCAAAAGAGATGTCAAGAAGTGATTGTAAATTCAGCATTAAAAACAACCCTTTAGCAGAATTATATGCAAGGCACAGGAAGCCCTTGGACAGTGTGAGTCCTGATTTAGCCACGAACGTAACGTCATGGCAGCATCACTGGTAGTTTGGAGCATCAGCGCATTGAATTGCATTCGGCCCCTTGGAAAAAATATGAGGTGGGAATATTTGTCTGGGTCTTTGTCCAGGGTCACTGTTCTGCTTCCCTGAGCTATTGACCTAACTCTCCCCCACCACTGTAGTGTCTTGATTACTGTAGCTGCAGAGGGAGCCTTCCCCTCAGTAGAGTAATTCTCCCACAATACTTTTTGCTGTGCAGATTGTTTGTGTTATTTGAAGCCCTGTTCCATTCCACATGAACCCTAAAAGGACCATTTTATGCTGCAGTTTTGATAGGCGTCACATTAAACTCATGTTTAATAGACAAGTTTATTAGGCTGAGTTTCCCAATCCAAGGACACAGACATCTGTCAGTTTGTTTAGGTCCTCGGTTCTGTTTCTTCCATCATTTTGTAATTTTCCGTACAGCAATCCTCTATAAGTTTCCTTAAATATATACCTAAGTATTGGGTGGTAGCTGGCATGGCGTTTTCAATCTTTGTATCCACATGTTCACTGTATTGTTATCGATTTTTATACATTGTTTTATATCCTGAGGTCTTACAGAACTCATTCATTACTTCTAAGAATATTTCTGTGGATTCCTCAGGATTTTCCACACGGATAATTCATCTGCACATAGGGGCAATGTTATTTCTTCCATTCCAGCCTTTACATTATTTTTTTCTTGACCATTACTTGCAAGAATTCTAATACTGTGCTGACTCAGAGCGGTAAGAAAGAACCTTGTTCTTAATCTTAGTGGAGAGTCTTTTGTTTTTCATCATTAAGTGTAATTTTAGCTATGTTTTCATAGATGCACTATCAAGTTGAAAATTTTTCCTTCTATTTCTAAACTGCTGACATATTTTATCATGACTATGTGTTGGATTTTGTTAAATCTTTGTTAGCATGAATTGACAGGCATCAATTTGTAAAGAATAGACAATTTTGTGTTTCATCCTTTTTTAAATCATTTGGCTTAATTAGTTTTTTAATTTTCAAAGATAGAAAAAATGACACTCATTGAATCCCCTGGGGCTAATTGCATATATAGGATGTTTCGATGATATGTAAATAACACAGAATAAATGAAAAGAAAATAATTAAACTGTCCTTTCCCTAAGTTACTTATGCAGATGCCCCTTGACTTGCAGCGGGTTTACATCCCAGGATCGCAAGCTGGCACACTGCAGGGTGGATTATCAGTTGTTCACCCTTGTGATAGTATGGTTGCCTAGGAGCCAAGCCAGCCTGAGGAGAGAGGATGGGATAACGCATAGAGGTGGCCCCAGGAAAATTTCCAAGTATGGATAATAATGAAAGAAGTAACTTTTACACCACCATAAAGCCTGCAAGTCAGGAGCTGCACCATGTATGCCAGGCTGCGGTACTTTGTGTTCTTTTTCTATCAAGTATCACTACTGATTAGCTGCCAAAATTAACTGTTTTTAGTAATTTGTCTTTCTTTTAATATTTGCAGGGTGTGTTTCCCAAATACTACGAGCCTAAATACACATTCTAAGTTTTCAAATTAGGGTTCTCTAAAGTGAGTCAAACTGAGTGAAGTTACTAAACACAAACAAAACAAAGAAGTAACATGCAAGAAAAATGTTTTTTCTTGTGTTACATAAATATTTCTCTAAAACTATTGCACATATTTGAGGCTAGGGAGAATAATAAAAGCTACCTTTGGAGGAAAAGACAAAACAGGTTCATTAGCAAAACTAGTTGAATTTTTAAAATGAGTTCACTGCTTTGCAGCAACTGTATACTGCAGCTTTAAAGTCACAGTAAGGTATAAGAAAAACCAGGATTATGATGCGCTCTATACTTGCATCCCTGTGAGGTTAAAATGAAGCACCATGGTGTGCTCCCATTGCCTTAAGGCCCCAGCTTTCTGTGTTTGAATTATACTTCCTGGGCCTTTCTCCTCCCTCCTCAACTGTAGCCTGAAGCCATAGATGTGACTGTCTCTCTGTAGGTCCAGCTACCTATCAGTCACCTACGTAGTGGTGATCCCAAAAAGCTCAGTAAAATGTCAGCTGCATGCAGTGTCAGGCCCCAAAAATGTCAATTCTCAAAATAACTTCACTCCAGTAAAGCTTTCAAGATGTTTTCTTTTAGATAATACTTCTGCCTTTATCAGATTAAGACTAGCTTGCGCTTCACTCTGAAGTTTAGTCATTGGAAGGAAATAGTTTAGGATTCAGTTACTGATTTTTAATTAAGTAGATCTGGGCCCGGATCTCACTGCTCGCTATGGGTTTATATTTCCAGTAGTTCTCTAGCCAAAACATTTTCTTTCTCTAAAGAAAAAGCACTTTTGAGTGAAATGTTTCTAAGTTTGCAATGAAGGTCAGAGTGACATTTGTTCTCGGGTAGAAGGTGTGTCACTAGAGAGAGCCTCTGACACAACCTGACTGATGAGGCAGGTGCTGATGGATGAGACTTGCCCGATGGTAGAAAATTAAAGGGGGAGAGGATGGATTTATGGTGCCCAATGTATCAAGGTTAAAATGTGTTACACCATCAAAAAGGGCAACTTCTCCGTATCAATATGTATATATGCACATTTTATATAGGGACTCATTTTCCTAGTCCCAGACTTGTTCTTCCTTCCCATTACAGCTACCATTCAAATGCCAAATCTTGGCAGCATACTCCTCTTTTCTTGATATTGATCTACATTTCTGCAACATGCACTTGCATTTCCATTCTGTCAATGGAGAATCAAAAGCCCAGAGCAGTTATATTACGTCTAAACACTGAATTGGAAGACTTAGACAGATCACACCTCCTGAGCCCTACCTATATCTACCTGCCGAAAGGACATTTTTTCTCTCCAGTTCTTGGACTATTTTGGCAGGTTTACCCAAAGACAATGTTAGTTCTGCATCTTGTATATTCCATACATATATGAATACGAATTAAGCCATGGGGTCTATGCTAGTTTGATAACTTAGACCAAATATTTGTGGGTGTGTGTTTTCATTTGCTATCGCCAAAATAATGCTGTACACAAGCTATTCCAAAAGTCAGTGGCAACTCTGCAACCTTTGCTGTTCATTGGCTTTAAGGTTAGAGTTGAAGGTTACTGTTGTTTATGCTGTGTATTTCCTGACAAACTCCAAATGCAACATCTTAGCGCCCCCTGACGTCGAAAGCCATGCTTTGACTGTCGCTAGATAAATATGTGGCCTGAGATGGTGATGGTATTAGGCCTCAGGGCCTTGAGATTTAACTTTGGAATCTGTCATGACCTGGACTTGTGTGAGGTGCAAACGTTTTGGGCATTAATTTGAGCGCCAATTTAATCCCTATTCCCACTACATCTGTTTTGAACTTAATTTTTCCTGTTTCTCTAAACTATCAATAAATTTTTCTTCTCTTTACACTCTTCTCCCTACCTCATTGCTGAGACACCTGCATTGACAGTGGAGTGGACAAAATGAAATCCAATAATCTGAAGATTTTGTTCCATATTTTTGCATAGTAGACCATTGAATCATCTTTAACATGTTCTTGTCTCGCTTTTGTATTTTTAGTCTGCATCATGAATTTTTGTATTTCAAAGTAGACAGTTTTGTCCGGTAAAGGTCTTTGGTTTACTTCTTCCCCTGATTTTGGAAAAGAAAACAAAAAATCAAATGTAGAGTATGATCCAATGTAAGTTAGATTAAATCCTCTGAGCTACTTTCTATCAAATGATTTGGAAAAGAAACTTTCTGGGAGCCAGTTTTTTTTTTTTTTTTTTTGGAGGATTTGGATACATTATAAGTTCAGTTTTCAGGTTGGCAGTATTCATGAAAGTGGAACATAGAAGTAAAACATACTCACATTTTCCACCAGTTTTATTATGCAAAATACTTGATTTATTTAAAATTGGATTTTTCAAGGTTGGAAAGACTTCAATAAATCACATGAACAGCTCCCGAAATGCAGACAGAACCCAACGTGGTTCCTCACTGTATGTGAATGATAAGGAGGCGATGCCGAAATGGAGTGGGAGTAGAGAAGGAAGGATGGGAGGAAGGAAGGGAAGGAGGGAGGGAGGGATGGAGGGAGAGCCAAGGCAAGTGGAAATCACCCCTGCTGCAGCCTGCAGATGCTCCGTGGATGGTAGGACCACGTTCATACAAGTGCGACAGAAAACAGAAACGATGCTCTTTTCAACACACTCCAAATCGGGTTTCAGATGCATTCTGCTGTGTCTGCATAGTGCTGTGCCTTCATTTTGACAGGGCCACAGCACGGATGTGGGGGTTACCTGACAGCGTCCAGTGCTGCTTTTGTGTCTCCTGATGTGGACTCAAATGGACGATATGACAAGGGCTTGAACTGCGTGTGGTTCATCACTGCACCTGTCAACAAAGTCATAAAACTCACCTTCAACACTTTTGTCCTTGAGGGCACAACTGCTCCATCAAGCTGCTTCTTTGACTATGTGAGGGTAAGTCTATTAAGTTATAATGGAATCTGCCAGCCCCACATGAACAAAGTGTGTTCCAGGCACACCATAATAGGAAGTCTTGAAAGTGGTGAGTACTATTGCTTTTTATAATAACATATTTGGGCCGGGGATACAGCTCAACGGCATAAGTGTTTGCCTGGCAAGCTAGAGGTCATGAGTTCAATTCCTGGTACCAGAAAAAAAAAAATATTCTACAATGATTCAACATACAATATTGCACATGGTGTATCCTCATACCAAGCTAATCTTTCATAGAGATAACTCAAAACTTTTGTGTGGCTTCTAAATTAGGTTTAAAATCCGGTTTGTCCTTCATCGGTGCCTTGTCAAAACATGAACCATGAGAACACTGACTGTATGGAGATATTCAAAAGACCTTTGGCAAATCCTAAAATACATGACACTGTCTGGCATGTGAATAATCATCTCTTCCTAGGTCTGTTAATTAAGTTTGTAGACTGACTTCTCATACTACCTTTGGAAAATACCTTAGTTCTTACATCCCATTAAATGAACTATTCTGTTCAATTTTTAAATGATTCTGTAATATTAAATTATTGTATCTTTCAGACTATATGAATTCAGAGTGTAAGTTTTTAAGTAGCATCAACCAATACTTACTGGTGCACTCTCAGGGGAAAAATAACAAGATTGGCAAGGTTTTTTCCATGAGGAACTTAAATCTGATTGGAAAATTAAGGAAAGACACATACAAATCCAGCATGAGTTGTTCAGGAGAATCAATATTTAAGTGCTAACCAATGTAACAGATGCAAGCAAGCACTCTGCAAGTTTAAAGGGAAGGAAGTGAATGATAACCTGGTATGATCAGGAAAGACTTCACAGGGCGAGGGAAAACTTACTCGAATTAAGAGAGAGCTCAAGGCAAGGTGAGTGTAAAAAGGGCATGGACTGCATATTCTTTAAAGAATGAAGAGGCTGGTCTTATTGAAGCAAAATATTCATAGATTGAGAAGAAGTAACATTGCCTAAAGTAGAGAAAACATCACTTTACAAAGTATCATGAAAGTCAAATGAGTGAATTTAGATTTTATGCAGCTGAAAGTAGGGAGTAGCTGAAGGTTACCCACACAGTGAGTGATGTGGAATCCAGTCAGGTGAGAGAGAAGAGGGCTCTGGAAGAGCTCCCGGGAGAGCTCCCACCTAGATGAGAAATACCTAGAATCAGGTGCGTCAAAGTATCAGAGCTAAGTGGTCTTCAGTTTCAAAGACATTGGTTCCAAAAAGAAGGACAAGTCATAGGTGGAACAGACATCTAAGCACTTAGTTGTATGCTTATATTTTCACTGTGATAAGCAGCACATTTAGGACACCAGAAAAGCATGAGTGTTCTTAGGAGCCATGGTTTCAGTGACAGCCAAACAAATATGTGCAATAATCTGGGCAGAGAATGGGATAGAGTTCTCCCAGGACCCCAACATCGCCGTGATTAGAGAGAGACAGCAACTGCACTTAGGTGACAAGAAAGAATGCTGTCTTGGACAGCATGGAGACAGCCATGCACTCTCGCTAGCCCCCGGGGAAGGTACCAGAAGAGGCAATTAGAGAGGACAAAAGAAATAAGAACAGAAACATGGTAGTGAAAACCAGGAATACTGCACTATAGTATCCCTGAGATGAGGAAAGGACTCTTTTCCAAAGGATGTGTGGTTGATGCTGTTACATTGCATTAATTGCAGACCAAGAAAGGTTCAAGTTGGAGGACTACCATTTTAATAAAATATTGGAACAGAAGCCAAGTCAGAGTGAGGTCATGAAAGACTAGAGATAACAAGGAATGTCCACTCGGGATGAATCCTTCTTTCCTAAAGTGAGACTAAAATGGCCCGAACAGCCCCAAGCTGAGTTTTAAGAATCAAGTGCTCCCTTTGTTTTACAGAGGACTTGGACCCTGTTTTGTTACCAAATTCCTTAACCTCCCTGATTCTTCATTCCATCTACCAAAAAGGAATCACACAATAGAACTTTCTTTGCAAGACTGTTTTGAGGACATTTTAAAATGCATACTAGTGTTCAGCATTGTGTGTGACATAATTTGTTAACAAATTTATTTCCCTTTTTCCCTCCTTTGAGTAAATCCGAATAGGTACAGAGGCTATGGAACGTCTCTTTCTTAAAATAATGAAAATAATGGACTTACATTAAAAATTGGTACAAGTTTAGGTTATTGCAGGGTATCTTGGGTGTGATCTTAACAAGGAGAGTTGATCGAATTTCCTCTCCAGATCTATTTCTAGGATTGTGATTTGATAATGTTGCATAACAGCTTGTAATCATATGAATTTCCTCAAATCACTTAGGACAAAAATTACAGTATCAAAAACAAGTAGTTCATTCCTAGCTTCAAAATAAAACACTGTTTTCCACTTAAAAAATTCTGTTTAGATTGACTCTTGTTTTCCCTCCAGGGAAAGCAATTTCCCTCAGCTGGCAGCTCTTCCAACCTCTGCTAACAAACAGACCAAACACCAGCTCTTGGAATGTGAAACTTGGAGGTACCCTTATTACTGTGATAAATGGAACCTTGGTTCCCTTTTCAATTGCTTCTTAGACATTATAATAAATTGCTTCTTAGACATTATAATAAAGTTGCTTTTAAGAAAAGCTAGATTCATTCTACTCTAAGGTAGATATGCAAGGCATACCATGCCAAGTCTAGTTTTCATTCATGTTGCTGTCACCGTTATTTTGGAAGGGGTTGGTGTGGAGGGTAGGCAGCACATAATGAACTGTGCATCTCGTTGAGTGGTTGCTATTGAAATCGACATCACATCCATTTCAGAGTCCTTTGGCAGTCACTGCGCCTGGCACTGGAGATGGGGAGAGTTACAGGCACATCCCAGGGAGTCAAAGCTTCTCAAGGAGCTGTCAGCCCAGGGAGGAGACTGGTGCGGAAGCAGATATGTTATTGTATAATATGACAAAAATGGCAACTATAGACAGTTTAGAAAAGTAGAGCAGTGGAGGATCTCAGCGGCTTCATCTCGAGGCTCAGAGAAGGCTTCTGAGATGGGATGTTCAAAAGAAATAGAAGCTTCTTCCCTTTTTTACTGTCCACAAATTGAGAGGAACAGCACAGAAGCATGACTGTAAGGAGGCTGGCCAACGAGAGTAAGGAAAAAGGAATGCTCTGCACTGCACAATGCCACGCCCAGCTTCTCGACAACAAATCCCCTATCAGTCCAGCCATTGCTGTGGTGAGGGTGATGAGGTGGCCAAGAGGGACCAGAAATGTGACTCTGACTTCCTGTGCTGGAAGACATGGTGGCAGCAGTGAGGTGATGGTCCTGTCCCAATATTTCCCTGAATTCCCTCAACCAAATCAGTGCCCCATTTGTAGCCAATATCTTACAAAGCTTCCTCGCCCATCTAATGCGAAAATGTTCTAGGTGAATTGCCTTTGTGGCATTCAGCAATGTGGTTTCTAAACAGTAAATGTTTCCTGGATTTACCCCCCCCAAGTATTGTTTTAATGCCACTATAAACCGAAAGAATCCCACACTTGTGTAAAACATTCCCTAGGGGCCGGTGCTGGGTACACTGAAAACCTCTGTCTCAACCCACTGGGCTTAACCATTTGAACTGTGGTTAACCACTGGGAGGAGGGACATGCAGGCGTGGGATTCCTGTGGGGTAGTACTGCTATTCCTGCCTTCCCTCCTGTTTTCCTTCCATTCTTTTTTCCTTTAGTTATCTATTAAATAAATGTTGATGTGAGCCTACTTTATTCCATGCATTTCTCCAAGCACAGGACAAGAGCATTAAGATTTTTCAAACATCCTGCTGTAGTTGGGATCTTGGATATGCTGCAAAGGCTCATATGTCAGCAGCTTATTGGTCAGCCTGGGACACGAGGAGGAGGGTGCGGAACCATTAGAAGGTGGAGCCTAGTGGCAGGAAGTTAGGTCATTGGGGGCGTGGCCTTGAAGTGGGCATCCTGGGACTCCAGCCCCTTCTCTCTCTCTTTACTTTCCTGCCACCATGAGGGGAGCAGGCTCCTCCCTGGCATGTGCCCTCCCAAGTTTTCCCCCACTAAAGGCCCACAGCAACCAGGCCAGAGGACTTTGTACCAAAACCTACAAAAGCAAGAGCCAAAATAAACCTTTCCTTTTAAATTGATCACCTCAGTTATTTTGTTCCTGTGATGGAAAACTAACACAAATGCTGTGAAATTACCTGTACTGATGGAGCAAGTTGTGACCCTTGCTGCTCTGATTCTCTTCCCAAGACTGGTGAGACTAGCACAAGTTTTAGTTCAGAAAATTCTGAAACAAATCAAGGGTTCAATTCACCATACCTGTATGCTGTTTCCTTTACCAAAGAATGCTCCAGCATTTTGTCCAGAGAACCCTTTCAGAGATTCTATAGTAAGATTAAAAAGGTCACAAAGTTGCCAAACACAGTGGCACATGCTTATAATTCCAGCTACATAGGAGGCTGAGGCAGGAAGAATGACAAGTCTGAGGACAACCCAGGCAACTTAGTGAAACCCTGTGTCACAGTGAAAAGTGCTGGAGTGAGAGCGTATTGGTAGTGCGCCTGTGCTGGGAGGAAAAACAAATTCATGAGAGAGACCAAGAGATGGGAGGCAGGGAAAGACATAAGAAGAACTGTGTTATGTACATGTGCTGACTCCCTACAATGAATGTTGTCATTATGTACTACAAACACAGGCTAATAAAAATTAAAATTTTTAAAAGGATGCTAATTCGAAATGAATGAGCAGGCTGGGGATATAGCTCAGTGGAATAAGTGCCTGCCTAGCGAAATGAATGAGAATACAAAACATTCTCCTATTAGTGAATTCCCTGGGAAATATTAAGCAACAAAGTCCTATGGGAATTAATGTCTGCAATTATTGTTAGTTCTGAAAACAATTAAATTCTAATTTCAAAGTCTGTCACTCTTGCACACTGTAAGTGTATAGGAATTAAAATCCCAAAATTTCCTTCCCATTTCTTCACCTGCTCAAACTAATGGGTGGGTAGTGAATAGGATCTTGTAGTAGTTCTAGTCACCAGAGGCTGATTTCCACCAAAATATTTGCTTGATCCCTTTAGGATTTTAACTAGATTATAATACTGTTAAAGAGAGTTAAAAAGCCGGGCGTGGTGGCGCATGCCTGTAATCCCAGCACTTGGGAGGCTGAGGCAGGAGGATCTTTGTGAGTTCAAGACCAGCCTGGGCTACAAAGTGAGCTCAAGGCCAGCCTCAACTGCATAGTGAGACCCTGTCTCAAAAAGACAAAAAAAAAAAAAAAAAAAAAAGAGAGTTAAAAGTCAAGATAATACAAAGTTCTTTTCAGCACTTGCTCACATCTACAAGATTTAGAACATAGCTCAAACTCCAGGCCTTCAGCAGGTATCCCGGGAAATATCAACTGCTAGAAGACAGACAGTGTGCAACTCCATGTGTCCACGCAGGTCCTGAGGAGACCACGTCTGTGCCCATCCTTAACCAGCCCTTCCCAGCACCCACAGGCACTGCCTGCAACACTCGGTAGAGCAACTCAGCCAAGGGCCCATGGTAGAGACTTGGGGTTGGCTGAAAACAGGACAGCAGAGGCAGAAATTTTGGCTTTTACTGCACAGGGGTCTAGGAGCCTCTGTCAGCTGTGCAGAGGCCACTGGCTATTTCAGCTCAATTTGGAGAAATCTTACTGTGCAGTGAATGAAGGAATGCAAAGGAAGCATAGGGTCAGACATGTACACAGTTCCCTCCTCCCCAGCCCTGGCTTCTCCCTCATACTTTGCTCCATATTGGCCAGCTAACCATTTAAAAACCCAGTCAGATCTTGGAACTCTGGTAGGGGGGATCCCCGCTGCTTGGCAGGAACTGGATGGAACCACACAGCCTTGTCCGATGCACTTCCCCGCCTGTCCTGTTCCCCCATCCCTGGTCCTATCCAGTGCATGTGCCGGGCATCTCACGCGCCCATGGCCTCCCACCCCATGTTCCCTCTGCCGTCCCTGTTCTCTTTGCTAAGCCTGCGTGTTTTTCGGGACACATTCAAATGTGTATGTGAAGTCTTTCCTGATTTTCCTCATCTTCACCACATTTCTTTTCTTTTCCAGTAGCACTTCTCCCCCCCGCCCCATTTTTTACGTGATTCACACACCCGTGTGCGTGTGGTGTGTCCAACGTGTCAGCCTTTCCCTGGCCCATGGGCACTTTGCAGGAAGAGAAAGATTCGCACCTCCCAGCACCTAGCGGCAAGGTCGGACATGCAATACACCTTAGTGGTTCATGGAGTAAAAGTGCTTGCTAATGTGATTGTGACCATGCAAATAGCGTGATCCTAATGAAACTTCAGCTTGTTTACCACAAAAAGTTCATTACCGCCAACTTGGCAAATGGCCTCTTCCTTTAAATTATGGGTTACATTCCAGAATTCTTGAGTCTCTTCTAATCCCAAATTAGCGGAAATTATGTTTAAGTGGGACAGACATTGCCATCTAGTGGTATATTTATTTCGCTTTATATTTTAAATGATTTTAACTGTTCTACTCAACACAATCCTAGCATTTTAAAACAATGTCAGCGGTCATGGCTGTTGTGAAGTGTCTGGCACATCATTGCTCTGTTATGACTTTTTTTGAACTGCACAAACATAGACAGTTATTTTAGAAATATAATCAAGATGGAAAACATACTCAGATGGAAAACACTTGACTCTCTAGTAGCTGCATTTGAAAAAGATCCAGGCTCCGACTGTTTCTGCTGAGAGTGGTTCTGGGTGCTGGAGACACCACAGTGAATAATCCAGTCTCCCCATCTATGGGACTTATTTTCTTGTTGAGGGACCATAAAAAGCACACAAGGCCTGGGCCAGAAGTAGATATCTCAGGAAACATAGGCTCCCAGAAGACAGTTTGATTGTAATAAAATTAAATGGTGGAGGAGGTCAGCACCGCATGGGGTTGGCCTCTCTGAGGAGAGCTGAGATCCTATGACCACCCTCAGCCACTCAAGAGCTGCAGTGACTTCTGCTAGCAAGTACAGAAGCTGCAGGCAGGGCCGCCCCTGGGCTGGAGAGAAAGGAGCGAGTCTGAGAGGCGGTGCAGGCCAGGTCTCGGGGGTTGCAGGGGACAGGGGGGATTCTACACTCACTGCAAGGTGACTCCACTGGAGCGTTCCAGGGAGAGCAGGAGTAAAATCTCACCTAAGGTCAAGACTCTCAGCCAGCTTGGTGGAGAAGTCTGGGATCGCTCTATGGAACTAGGTGTCTTCAGGTAAAGGGTGATGGGGCTAACAGTAGAGGTGGCGTCCTCTGAGATACATTTTAAAGGTGGAAGGAGATGAATGTGGGAATAAAGAGGGAGGTGTGAAAGGAATCAAGGATGAATGAAATTTTAAGCTTGAGGCATGTATTGAGATAAACAAGACTTGGGAAGAACAGTTTGCAGGGGTGCAGGGCTCTGTTTTGCATGTGTCCTCCCAGTTGAAGTGTTAGACAGTCCTCAGCTTCCTATGTTGAGGATATCAGGAGGCAGGGCCTCTGGGGAGTAACGAAGGTTAGATGAGGTCGTGAGGGGGCTCCCTGAGAAGAAGGGATACGGGAGCTGGCATGCCCCTGCTCTCTCTGCATGTGATGCCTCTCCCCTGTCCTGTTGCATCAGGGAGGCAGCTTGACCTCAGACTGCTTAGCCTCCAGCACTGTGAGAAATCCATTTCTTTGTAAATTATCCGATCTGGGATATTCTGATAGAGGCACACAATGCACACAAAGACAGATGGAGAGGAGAGGAATCAAAGCACTTATTATGTACTTACTGAGTGTCTATGTGCCAGATGCTCTTAAAATCCGGGGACATTTCAATGAACAGAGCAGACAGAGATCTGTGCTTCCATGGCGCATTCTCTTTCAAGGAGAAGACAATGAAATAAACAAGTCATGTACCTAGCATGTGTAGAATGTTGTATTTAGCCTGAAGAAAAATCAGACAGGAAAGGAAAAGGGGAATGTCAGGAGAGTGGACAGAGGGAAGCCCTTCCTGAGTCAGTAGCCTGGAGTAGAGACGGCAGGGACTGCAGGTGGACAAGCTGTGCGGGTACAGAGGAATTGGAACCCGGCAAAGAGACCAGCAAAGTAACAGGAAAAGGACGGTACCCAGCTGGCTCAAGAGAGAACAAAGCAGGAACAGTAAGAAGCGTGACTGGAAAGATCTGGGTGAGGAGGAGCACAGATTCTATCAGGTTTAGCCATTGTCATGGTGCTGGCTTTTGTTCTGAGAGAGGAGACAGTGAGGCAGATCTGTGCGAGGCGGTGACTTGGCCTGGCTTTTCTTCAACATGAGCCTCCGGCTGACCTTTTGAGAATGACTAGAGAGGGACAAACATAGAATTGGGGCGCTCCATAGAGACGCTTCAGTGATGATCCAGGCAGGGCATCAGAATGGCTCGGACTGGCATGGTGGTGGGAGCAGTGGCGAGGTGCGCAGAGGGTTTGAGGACCCTCGTGACACATTTTTCTTTGAGTCATATATTACATTCCCCAGGAGGAAGAAGATGGCAGGCACCATACTGGTCTTGTAAAGAAAACTTCTATAATGTCACCGATCTGATCACAGTTCTGTTCCTAAATTACTAGCTGTCAGAACACCGGTGTAAACATCCTTAGTCATGACCTTTGGGGGCTTCACATCGGACGCGATGTGAAATAATGCAGTTCTCTGTGAATTGGGCAGAACCCATGGGTTCCCTTTCTTTTCAGTTATACGACGGGGACAGTCAAGATGCAGACTTGGTGGGGACATTTTGTGGCTCCGCAGTACCTGCTCCTTTCATCTCCTCCGGGAACTTCCTCACAGTTCAGTTTGTCAGTGACCTGTATCTTGAGACAGCAGGATTTAATGCTACATATACCTTCATGGACAGTAAGTAAATTGATGCTTTAGTATGTTATGAAATACCTAAGTATTTTTGTACTGAAAAAAATGCTGTTTTTATTGTATCTAAACTCAATGTTCATTACCAAATTATATCTTAGTTGGTCACCAGACATCTTTTGTTAACTCTGTTTTACCTGCAGTTCAATTAGGTGTAATCCTTAGTCAAAACTGTATACTTAAATCCCTACTAGACTGCTGCAAGTCTGTCCCCTTGGGGGAGAGGAGGGCCGAATGGTGGAGAATTCATGATGACCCATGAGTAAACTATCTCCTACGTTGTTTCTCTCTTGCCTTCTCAGTGCCGTGTGGTGGAACATACAATGCAACTTGGGCTCCCCAAAATATTTCATCACCCTCTACATTAAATGCCAGCTTTCCATTTTTCACCTGTACTTGGGTCATTGAGGCGCCGCACCACAATCAGGTCCAGATAACCCTGTCGGAGTTACAGCTGCACTCAGATGACTGTGCCCAGAACTACTTAGAGTTTCAGGACTCACCACAGGTAACCATGACAGCATGGGTGACAGCTCCAACTAGTGTCCTTCTTACTAACATTTGTAAAGTACTTGTAGTAGGTAAGGCATGAGGAAATAAGTCCTCCAAGTTACTTATGGCTCCCAACTCCATTTAGGTACATTGAGAAACTTGAATTTGGTCCTGTGGGCCCAGAGCTTTCAAACTTTCAGATGTGTGCAGATTATCTGAGTGTCTTGTTAAAAAGGCACACTCCTACGGCCGCCCCTCTGAGGCTGATTCCCCTGCACAGTGCCCATTAATCTGAATCTTTGATCAGCCTGTCTAACGTTCTGGCAATGACATCAGTGCCCCACAGACTGGGCCCGTGTTAGTTAGTGGGACCTGTGTATAAGCAGAATTAAAGAGTCTACAAGGGGGGTGGGAAGCCCAGCTAAGACCTGCCGGGGTTCAGTCTAGCAGGACTGTATTCTCGGTAGTATAATAAGGGGAGGAGGAAAGGGGGAGGGAGAAGGAGGGAGATAGAAAGATCTCTTTTGATTAACAGAGGAAAAAACAAAGAAGAAAATCTTAATTTCCCATTGGGTAAATTGATGGAAAGACTATCAGGATATGAAACTGTGATGCTGACATAAGGCCTAAAGATCTGAGCATGATCATCATATGCACAGATAATGGCTAACAAAACTGAGGAGGTTACCTGGGGAGCTTGTAGCTGGGGGGCTCGGCAAGTGCACCTGGGAGAACACTTGGGTGTCCCTGGGTTGTCTCTGTAGTCCGGGGGCGATGTCCTGCTATGTTCCAAGAATATCGTGGTCGGAGCCCTGTGTGCTGTCCCTGAGAGTCCCATCTGTTGTATTCTGAGTTCCCGGGCCCCTCCTCACTGTAAGGCTGGGGTTGCCTGGTTCTCACACGTGCCTGTCTTGGCAGGAAAATTCCAGTCTGTCTGACTCCAGTGTGCAGGCTTCTGAGTGGACACCAAACTTGCTAAGCTTTATACAAATATTAGACTGGAATTAGTCTTGAGCTCCCATGGTTGTGAAGATGCTTGGTTAACATCATTTTATGGTTCAGTAGTTTTCAGGACAAAACTGGTCCCCTGGTAGCCTCACCAGGAACTTACAGCCAAGTAGACAAGAGCCTCTGGGTTGAAGTTCTTTCAGTTTTCCATTGGTTCATGAAGTTGAGACAGTAGAATTTGAGGCAGACCCCTCAGCTGGGCCCAGTGAGGCAATTTGGGAATATGGCAGCCATTGGACTAGCTAACAATATGACGCCATATTGATAGAATCTGGCCCTTTAGATGAATAAATAAAGGACAGAACAAAGCATTTTGGCTTGAGCAGGTGGGGAGAAACTGACTTTCTCAAGCTATCCCAGAATAGAAAGCGAACTGTGGTGTGAAGATTGTGAAGAGATTACGTGGTAGAGGCAGTAGAGTGGCGGTAAGATGGATGGGTGGCTGGCCTTGGAGTAGGCAACCACAGAGAGTGAGGACGAATACCACGGGTACTAGGAAGGACTAAGTAATAACCTTTAATGATCTGTCTATGAAAACTCAAACCTCCAAGGGTTTAGAAAGGAAATCAGATGCAATTACTGCTACCTAAAGCATCACAAGTCTGTAATAAATGAAAGTGTCCAGCCAAGAGGAAAGTAGATAAAAATGGCAGGAAGGCTCAGGGAGCCTCTTTGGCACATGAAGAAACCTACCTAGGAGGACAAGCTTTGCGGTGTGGATGGGTGCCGCAGTGAGGAGCACAGAGAACCGCCCCCTCCACCGCCGCCGCCGCCACCAGCGCCACTCAAGTTGGCTTCCGTTTCATTTCAGGTTGGTGGGAACCCTGGAGTTCACTTCTGCAGGAGAAATACATCCACGGTGCCGGTGTTCTACTCCTCCATGAGCACTGCTATTGTTATTTTCAAATCTGATGATTTAAGCTCAAACTCTAGAGTAAGCTTCATCTATAAGATTCCAGGTAAGACTTGAGACTTCAATTCTCATTCAAGAAAATCTTCCATCTTCCAATTATGGGGAGAAGTCACCCCCTTGATAAGTTTAGGGGTTTTGATGATAAATCATGTCCATTAGATAAGACTCTTCACTAGAACCTAAGCTCAATTTAGCAAATTTCTAGTGCTGGTCCCTGAAGAGGTAAAGTGAGTCTAATATGAACTAAAATGTGATGCAGTTAATTTAAAAATATACCATTTATTTTATTAATTATCCACTTGACTGCATGTAGGAGTCACTATGTGTTTAAAAAGGTTCACCAAGATAACATACCTATTGAAAGTTTGCAGTTCAACGATTTTTAGTGCATTCACAAAGTTGGGCATCCCTATACCTTGGGGAATTGTTTTATAAATGCATGGTGCTTTAAAAGGACTACTTGATTTTACAACTGAGTTTACTTTTTAAAACACATTATTTAATGTGTATTCTGAAATTGATTAAAACAGTCTTTGGTCCAAACAAACAATAAAAATACTTTTTTAAACAAAAAATCAGTAAAGAACAATGACTTTACAGTGCTATTAGCACAAATAATTCACCAAAGGACTCCCCGTGAAACCATAATACAAAACCCTGTCCGAGACATAGTCTTCATGTATAAAACAGAGTGTACACTGGGAGTGATGGTGCACATATGTAATCTCAGAACTGTGGAGGCTAAGGCAGGGGGATTTTGCAAGTTTAAGCCCAACATGAGCAACTTAGTACATTAGTGACATCCTGTCTCAAAATAAAAAAAAATTTAAAAGGACTAGGGATATAGCTCAATGTGAAAATGCTAGGTTCAATCCCAAGTGCCACAAAAGAAAAATCTTAAGAAAAGTCTAAATGTCAACCACCAACACCTTGATATGATCACAAGAACTAGAGCCTTGTTCTAGTTCACACAGGAACTAGGAAGTTCACCTATCTCATCCTTGCACAGGACCGTTTGTGTCAGCAAGTTTATGTCACCTCTCAGATCTCAGCGACCTCAGAGGCAGGCTGGGTTAGGTTTTTCCTAAAGTTTGTCCACATTTTATAGACTGTGAAAATTATTCCTGTCAGATGGAAAGAGCACTAAATAGTTGGGTATATACAGGAACTGTGAACATTTTTCTCTGTAAGGTTGCAGCAGACGCTATACCCAGGGATTTGGCAGTGTGACGAGTCCCGGATGGCCCGGCGATTACTATGCAAACCTGGATTGCACTGTTATTCTCTCTGCCCCGCAGAACCACACCATCTCCCTCTTTTTCCACACTTTCAGCCTAGAGAGCTCCAGGGACTGCATGCATGATTTCTTCGAGGTAAGGTGCATTTGACTGCCGTGTAAATGAATTAATGTGAGAGGGGATGGGTCTCTCAGGGGAGCGCACTCTTTTCTCTCCTGCTGCCCGTTCTCTGTGTCCCTTATCTGTCTCATGCATTCCTTCACCATCCCATCACGCCATCGACACTGACGGAACACCTTCGGGTCCAGCCGCTAGGAACACAACAGAAGACAAAACATAGTCGCAGCCGTTGGGGTATTTAGAGCCTTAAAAGACAGGCAGAGGGCAGCAGGCGACCACAGCATCACGTGGGGACTAGCACGGACCACCGTCATGGGCACTGACTCAGTCTCGGGACGGCAGTGGCTCCTTTCAGTGAGGAGATTAATCTTGAGTTCTGATCCACAGGAGCAGAGGAGGACCAAGGGCAGAGTGCTGGGTTTAGAGCCTGGCACTGACTTGGAAAGTGCATTTTGTCTGTAGGTAAAACTGAGTAATACCGAAGAGTTTGCTGATCTCCCTGTGGGCTGCAGTCAGCTGGGGCACCTGCACTGTTTTCTAATGGTCTTTGAGCAAATGTTCTGCAAACTAACATTAGTAATTCCATTTGACCCAATTAGTCCCCTTCTAGGTCTCCTCCCAAAGGAGTTAAAGACATCATTTTACTGTGGCCTGTGCACACCCACAGCACACCTCATAACAGCTAAGTCTTGTGTCCATAAATAGATGAATGGACTCAAGAATGCAGCATTTATACACCATGGAGTACTACTCTGCCATAAAGAAGGATCCAATTGAGTCATCGTAGGAAAATGAATGCACTCTGAGCCGTAATGTTAAGTGAAGTAAATCAGATGTACAAGTTTTGAAGTCGGATGCTTTCTTTTATATGAGAACTGCAAAATATAAAGAAAGAGCGAAGTAACAGACAGACAGCAGGAAGCGGGGAGATGGATCTTTTGGAAAAAGGAAAGCGACCAAGAGGTGCGGTGGGGGGAGGGGCCGCAGAGAGCGTCCGGCTGAGTTATGTCAGTGTGCAGCTGCCCGCAATGAGCGTGAGCACTGTGGGCTACAAACACACTAGGAAAACACAGAAATCCTCTGCAGCGCGCCCCCGAGGAAGCTGCTTTGGAGCAAGGAGTGTCTGAGGTCTCTCTGTTCTGCACCCAGCCACCCACTCCCCGCCACCCCCACCCCCCGGGGCTCCCTGAGGGAGCAGCACCGGGCTCCTGGCGTGGCTGCGAATACCCAGTGCCGTGCCCAGGGCTGCTGCGTGTCGGATCTGCTGTCCCCAGGTGCAGGGCTTACTGATGTGGCAAGACGTCACCTCTGCTCATGGAGAGGGCATCCTCCTAATGAGCCCTGCACCTTGGAGCAGATCTTTGATCAGGTTCTTATTCCAACAGATGAGACTCTTCTTCCGGGTGGGCTTCCTGTCCTCTCCTTGCTTCTTAGTAACGAAGCCCTTGCTCCACCCCCTTCTTCCTTTTCTGGCCTCCAGTCCCTTCCCAGCTGGGCTCACCCGGCCTCTGTGGTCCTGCCAGCCCAGGGGGCCTCGGCGTTCCACCATCCGTGACTCTGGTGGGAACGGAATCACGCACCAAGGACTCTGCCTTGGTAGCAGCAAAGGCCAGACTCCAAGCCAGTTTGGCTGTGTGTGTGTATGTGTGTGTGTGTGTTCATCTTATTGGCACGTTTTAGATATACATACTGATCACTTTCATCATTCGTCATAGGGCATTTGTACCTGTACATGATACATCTTGCATCTTTCTTTTTCCCATTCCTTTCCCTCCCTTCAACCTCTCCTCCCCGGCTTATTTACAAGAGCTTTGTTTCCATTTTTTCCTTCTGTCCTTTCTGTATTATCCCTTCTTTCCTCCCTTGTTCTTCTCATGTGAACTTCCCCTCTCCTGATAGCTATTATCCATTTTGGTCCTTGTTTACATTCTAGGTTTCTCACATCAGAGACACACTGTGGTATTTAAATGTGTGTTTCTGATTTATTTCACTCAAGTTTATTCTTCTTTATTGCAGAGTAGTACTCCACTATATTTTTTTTAAAAACCGTATCTTCTTTACCCATTCATCAGTTGACAGGCATTTGGGCTCTTTCCAAAAGGGATAATACAAACTGTGCCATTATAGATATGGGCATCTGTTTATCACTGTGCTGTGATGCTTTTAGTTTTTTTTGGAAAATAGAAGAGAAATAGCTTGGATGAATGGAACCACTAGTCCTAGTTTTTGGAGGAATCTCTGCACTGCGTTCCACAGGGGTTGCACCAGTCTACACTCCCACCAACAGCGGAGAAGGGTTCCCTTTTTCCTACAGCCCCTCCCGCATTTGCTAGGGGTTGATTTCTTGATGATAGCCATTCTTTGTAGAGAGAGATGAAATCTCAGTGTTGTTTTAGTTTGTATCTCTTGAGTGATCAGTGATGTTAAACATGTTTTCATGTATTTATTTTCTATTTCTACTTCTTCATCCAAGAAGTGTTTATTTCAGATGCCTATTCTTGAACTGGGTCTTTACATTTGGGGTGTCTGATTTTTTTGAGTCCTTCATGTATTCTAGGTAGTACTCTTTAATCTGAGGAACAGCTGGCAAAACTTTTTCCCCACCCTGTGAATTGTCTTTTCACTCTGTAGGTATGGTTTCTTTTGCTGTGCAAAAGCTTTTTCATAAGATGAGATCCCAGTTGTGGATTCCTTGTGATCGTTCCTGTGCGGTCAGGGTTTTCTTCATAGTCTTTGCCTACACCAGTGTCTTCGAGAGTCCTACTCACTCTCTCTCCCAGCAGATTGGGTGTTTCTGTTTTAACATTTAGATCTCTGATCCATTTTGATTTGAGTTGAGCGCATGGTGAGATATATAGGTCCAGTTTTAGTCTTCAGCATGTGGAGAGCCAGTTTTCCCAGCACCGTTTATTAAAGAGGCTGTCTTCCTTCCAGTGAAGGTGTCTGGCTTCTTTGTCAAAGATCGGGTGGCTGAGGGTGTGTGGAGTTGTTTCTGCATCTTCTGATCATCTCTGCTGATCCTTGGATCTGTATTTCCATGAAGGCCAGCATGGTATATACATGTTTTCAGGGCCTTCCGCTCCCCTTTCAGGGTCTTCTGTCTTCCGGAGATGCCATCTTCTCTCAGTTATTTCATTCCTCCTGTGCAGGAAAAAGTGAATACAAGGAGCTGTTAGCAACATCATGTGTTGCTCCATCTTTCAGAGCAAAAGCATTTTTAAGGGAGGACCAGAAGGAGAGAAGGCTGCCCCATCCACTGATGGAGGGCTGGCTGCTTGTTCTGGCCAAGGCCACTTTGTTTAAACATTGGATAGTTAATCCAACAAGCAGGAGAATAGCACTGTTCTCTCCCACAGGCTGGAGAGGGTCCATTCAGATCAGCCCAGCCCAGCAAAGGAAGCACTGCACCTCTGGAGCAACTCTCTGATTTAGACAACTGGCAACTAACCAAACTTTTAACTACGGAATTCTTAAAAGGGAATGAGGGAACTTCTCACGTGTTGACTATGTACATCCGGGAAATCAGCACTTACCCATATTGAGCCAGTTCTAACAAGGCACTGCAGAGTCATATTCCCAGCAGACACTGCCAGTGAGCTCTCGGGAGTAGGACTGGCTGAAAAGATACAGTAGGATTCAGGCTGGAGGACAGAGTGTGGCTGAATTCACAGGGTGCTTATTCTTCCATCCCCACACAGACCGACTCATTTCCTGTTTTTACACATCTCCTGCAGGCTGTGAGCTGAAAAGAAAATCTAGATAGACTCAGAATGTGTACTTAAAATACAGTTCACACAAATCAGAGATCTTATAGATTCATTGAGTTGTGTCCTCTTCCCACACAGAATCGTTTTTAGGGACTTTACACATTTTGTAAATGGCATTTTTTTCCATAGTTCTTCTAGAGTAACTTGCAAAGGACACACACACACACACACACACACACACACACACGCTGTACTGAACAAAGTACAGTAGCTAACTGGAAACACCAAGCAATATTGCCCCCACCCCACAAACCTTTTTACATGCACTTTAATTACATCCTGCAAAATGCCTCCCCCAAAAGGCTACCGAATAACAGCCCCAACTGCAGCATAAAAGTGTGCCATGCTGTCGAGACTGCTGCAAGCCCGCGGACATCTCCAATCCAAACACAAATGGTTTTTGATTTCCAAATCGAACCTTCCTCCCTGTTGCAAGTGAAAGAGACTTTTGTGTGTATTTTCAGAAAATCCTTTGTTCCTTAGTACATAAAAATACAAAGCTTTTGCCAAAAAATGAACAAACAAAATAGAACCTTGGTTGTTCAAACTGTCTCACGTCCTCCTGTGCAGTAATGCTGCCCTGGACAGTAGTAACTGATGGCTCTTTCTTTTAAAAGATAAGAAACGGAAGTGACAGCAGATCCCCGCTGCTTGGGACCCACTGTGGGGCTGTGCTGCCGAGCCCCGTGTTCTCCCACAGTAACGTGCTGTATCTACGGTTCAAGAGCGACAGCACCATTTCCGGCCGGGGGTACAGACTCACCTGGACCTCATCCTCCTCTGGTAAGCCACCTGCACTTGGCAAGCTGAAGTAATGCAGGGGAGACAAACACAAGATGTCCAATAGGAAATGCATTTAACTTGTGAAAAGGAATACCTTTATAAAAGGTCCCAAAAAACCTAAAAAGCTCCCAAATAAAAATAATAGCAAGGAGTCACTTTACACATGCTGAGGGGTAGGAAGAAGGTTCTATCGAGAAGCCAGTCATGGATAATGAAACCTTTGTACATAAAGGAGGCTTAGCAACTCTCTCCAAGGCCCTCATTTTAAAAAATGAGGAAATAAAACACCAAGATCAGTGGGCTGCCCAGGATGCCCGGCTGGGCTGCAGGGGAAGGGGGGTCAGACTCCAGGTTGGGTGCTTTTGAGCCTCACCAATTCCTTCTAGATCTCCGTGGATATCTGGTCTAACTCATGGCAGCTCTGGTATTTAAAGGAATAAATAACACCAGCATCTAAAGAGTTTCGACTTTTAAGTATGTCAAGCAGAAACATGCCAAGCAGTTCCCTGTCGGTCATTATCCCACTAATGTAAAAGCAAGCAGAAACACCGAAATGACACCCAGGATTTGGAAGCAGGTTTATTAACGTTGATGGGCACTGATTGGGATTATTCCCAGCAGATCGGGCCCTGATCTCTGGTGGTCTAGGGCTTATAGGGGATAAGCGAGCAGGAGGTGCAGAGGCAGGATGGATTGTCCACTGAGGATTGGTTTATACGATGTGCATCACAGTGACCAGCTGTTTCTAAGAGACAGGAGCAACTACCACGGCAACAGGAACTATTACCTGGAAAGCTAGGAAACTGGATTATACTGGCTGGGGAGGGGTATTTCCTGCTACAGTGAGGTCATTTTTATTGTAAAGTGATTTGTATCAAAAGCTACAGTAGCAGAATCTCAGTTGGGTCCAGAATGTTACTTTTAATTTGACCTCAGCATCATTACTGTCAACTCAGGGCACAGAAGTGCTCCATGCCAAGTTCCCAGGTCACCCCAGAAAGAAGGGCCGTCATCAAGAAATCAGATAACAACAAGTGCTGGCCTGGCCACAGGGAAAAAGGAAACTGTGTATGTTGTTAGTGGGAACCTAACCCAGTACAACCACTGTGGAAAGGAGTATGGAGATTCCTGAAAAAGCTAAAATTAGAAATTCCATTAGACCTAGCTATTCCCCTTCTAGGCATCCTCCCCAAAGAGTTAAAGACATCCTAGTACAGTGACATCATAGTACCACAGTTACACTCACAGCAGCACAGTTCACAGTAGCTAAATCTTGGCAGCAACCTGTATACTATCACCAGGCAAACACATAAACAAAATGTGATATTCACACACAACAGAGTACTACGCTGCCATAAAAAGGAGTCATTTTTAGGAAAATGGATGCACCTTTAGACCATAATGTTGAGTGAAATAAAGTAGATACACAAGTTTAAATACGGAGGTAGATCCTTCTCAGAGGGAAAGAGGGTCAGGAGATGGAGGGAGAGAAGAGAGGGAAGGGAAGGGGATGAACAGGGTTAAGAGGAGGAGGTGACCGGGCTGGGGATTGTAGCCCAAAGTGAAGGCGCACACAGCGGTTTCTGCTCCCTGTTCTGCAGTCTCACGCAGCTCATTAATTAAATAAGGGCGTGGCCTCGCCCTCTGCACGCTCAAAGCGGCTCAGGGCTTACACTGCGCCCACGCGAGCTCCCTGCTGCTCTTCCTTGCAGGCTGCGGTGGGATTCTGTATGGAGACAGCGGCTCCGTCGCCAGCCCCGGCTACCCCGGCACCTACCCCAACCACACGCACTGCGAGTGGGCCCTGTCCGTCCCCCTGGGCAGGCGGGTGGTGGTCAGCTTCTACCTGGTCAACATCGAGGACCCGGGAGACTGCGTGCACAACTATCTCCTGCTGCACGACGGGCCCGACGCTGCCTCTCCGTCCTCCGGCCCCTACTGCGGAGCGGTGAGTACCACGGCGCTAGATTCGCACTTACCGCGCTTAAAAACGGAACGTAAGGTGGATTTGTTAAAGGCGGACACAGCGAAGCGCAAGCCTTCAACGGAGTACAGAGCTTTCTTCCGGGGGCACGAGCGCCACCTGGTGGCCATGCTCTTTAATTACTACCGACGGCGCAAATCGGATCCCTCTGGAACTGCTTACCTTACAGACTTCCGGGTCCCACCCAAAGCCTCGCAGTCAGTTTCCAGGGCAAGAGTCATAGCGTGCTGCTTTAAAAGCTTTCGGCGCACCTTCAGGACTGAATATTTATGTCTATTTCTACTTGCTGAAACTCTTTGAAACAGCGGTGACAAGCAGTTTGATTGCTTTTGTAAAGTTCAGACCTAGACCTTGCCCAAGCGTCAAGTTAGAATCTGACGTACAGCTTCAGCCCTTCCTACCTGTCGCGCTAAAAGAGCTCAGAGTGCTACCGAGGCCTACGTGGCTGCTGCTAAGATGCTGTTTCTAACTGCCCCGTGCTTTCCTCACTTACTTTTTCTAATCAAACTGGTCAGAGAATTCTGTAAGTGGAAATCTAGAGAATTTTAAAAATATAACTCACTTGTAAACTTGGTGTTTTTTTTTTTCAGAAATAGCAGAAAGTAGATCGATTTTTTCCTAAAGCCTTGAGAATTCTACTACAGTCTTCACAGCGCCTTTCCTTGACTATATTTGCATCCACGTGCACATTCTTATCTTCCTCGGTGGAGGCTTCTTTCACTTACCAGCACATTTATCACGAGCCTCTGAGCGGGCCAATAAAATCATGGATTGTTTCCATTCACTGTGTCATCTGTTGTCATTGGACAACGTCATGGTCCACCCTAAATTACTTACCAAAGGCCCTCTGACTGGAAGTTTAGGCTGTGTGGACCTTCCACTACTCAAGACGACTTGGCGACTCTGTCTTCATACACACGGGGGAGAGGTTTTGGTCACGGGACCGTTGGGCATCCCTCACTGTTCACATGCGGGAAGCCACAGCCAGGAGATCCCGGTGAGGCTGCCGAATCCTAGAGTCAGAGCCACATCTTCCATATTTCAGTGAAATTTATACATCTCTCAAAAGGGAGGCAAACAGATTATTTTCACAATGCCATTATTTTGTATTTGTGTGTGTGTGTGTGTGTGTGTGTGTGTGTGTGTGTGTTGCGGCTCACTGGATCCCCGCATGACAACCTTGTGAGGTGGGAAGCTCCTGCACCTCCTGGACCTTGCTGATAAGAGGAAACTCCGGCACTGAGAGGGGTACTGACGGCCATTTGTGCCAATGTCACAGCAAATCCAAGGACACAGCTGGATATGTCAGCTCTGCTCCTCTGGTAGTCTTCACAGGATTTCCTGTTTGACATTTTCTTTAATGGGTGTGGCTGTATGCTCGCCTGCAGTCCCCGCTCTTTGGTAAGCTGATGCAGGAGGCTCGCTTGAACCCACAGGTTCAAGACCGTGCTGAACAGTATATGAGACCCTCCATCTCAGAAGACATAGCAGACATAGTTTCATGTGTAATTGTATTTTTCATAAAGGAAAGGTGCTACCAACTTCTTCAACATAAATGTTAAAGATAAACATAAAGTATAAGTATGAATGAAAAATTATAGGACGTAAAGTCAGTTTACATGAAGCAGTAGAAGTAAACGTTTGCACTGCCACTATAGACAGGCAACCGTATGGGGATTTCAAGATGTTTCACGTTATGATAAAATAAGTGTTTTTGTTCACAAAGAAATTCTGTGTCGCAGCTTCAGAATCAGAACATGTAGACAATGAAAGATGCGGACATTTTCATCACCCCCACAGGAAACCCTGCACCCATCTCCCCTCACACTCTACCTTTGGAAATAGTCTTTTGTAAAGTCTGGGCACTAATTCTTGCCAAATTGATTTCTAGAAATATACGCAGGATCACTGTAAACTCTGTAAAACTTTATGTGGTGCTTGTTTTTCTTCAGGTTTCTAGAAAACTCCTCCGATTTTAACAACCTCTAACTTGTTGCCTTTTTCTGTATTACAGGACACTGACGTAGCTCCCTTTAGGGCTTCTTCCAATCGTGCCTTCATAATATTCCACGCCGAGTATGCAGCACATCCATCTGCGTTCAGGCTAATGTGGAACAGCTGAGGGAGAAAGCTTGGCTTACTCAGCACTGTGGCTCTACCCAGGGGCCATCAGACGTCACGTGGGACAGAACTCGGCTGCCCTTGCCCTGGACCACGCCTGAGCCACCGAGCACAAGTGGAGCTTCTGTGGTTTCCCGCAGAGAATGTATGGAAACCACATTTACACATTATTTTGTACATAGACTAACTGCTTCCCGTGGCTGTGTGTACATCGTTCTTTCTTCTAATATTTTGACCTGAAGTTTAAAATTCTTTAAAGGTTTAAAAGTGATTTGAATTTTTAAAACCTTAATAAAATACGATTTTCACTATGGGTGTCAGAGTTAATAGTGAAGCGCGTACAATGATGCTACATTACTTTTCAATTCCTTAAAACTTAGGCTTTCACTATGGCTCCATAATAGAGAAACAGGCTGACGTGACCTCCAAATTCTCTCGCCTTTTTTCCTCCGCTTGCCTTATGTTTTCCTTGGTGGTGCTGAGTATTCCCTCACTTACTCCAAGGACCCTGTCGTCTCCTGCTTAGAGAATTTCTGTGTGTTCTTCATTCACCGTTACTCCATATGTCTAGGACATTTCCTTTGCTTTCTTTGAGCTTGACCTCTTCTCTACACCAAGTACTAAGGATGCTTGCTTTTCCTTTCAGATATCTTGTCTACTGTTTATAGCTCAGCTTGAAAGTTACTACCTACACATAGCTTCCAAATCCTGTATGTAGGAATTTCTACCTTTTTTGATGTTTTCATGGCAATTAATGTGTGTGTGTGTGTGTGTGTGTGTGTGTGTGTGTGTGTGGTCCTGGGGATGGAACCCATGCTCAACAGGCATTCTATCACGGCCTGCACCCCCAGCCCGCTGTTTCTTAATCAATTTAGCTGTGTGTATTTCATCTCCCCTTATTAAACTCCGTGTGCTTTAAGGACATGGCTCTGGAGTGTTCCCACAATTGTGAAATGTGGAATGGATTCCTTCTAAACCGATAAAGTGCCACCATGGTCCTACTTGGTTGCCCATCTTTTTCTAGGTGTAGACCGATCAGGAGCAGGCTGGGTTCTTCGTGACAGGGACGGCTCAAGGACAGCCCAGGGACCACTGCAGGTAGCTCGCTTGCAGCTGCAGAGGGATGGGGCTGAACCATGCTCATGGGGGCTGTACACAGACGCCAAGAAGGAAGGAAGACCATCGTGGGGGAGAAGAAGACATTGAAGTCAACACTCAGCAGCCTAGAAGTGCTCCCCAAATCCTCAGAGACCTGTTTATTTTCAAATTGGTTACTAAGCCCAACAACTAAAGATGTTTACCACTGAAATTTAATACTATATATCTTGCAGCTTGCTTTCCATATGCCCCAGCAGCAATGTATTGCTTACATTTTCTTTTAAGAAAAATATAAACCTTAATTATATCATAATGCTGTTGTGTGAATTTTCCTCTACATTTTCTTCTTTTCACTTTGCCAGCGAATAACATCATTGCCACACCATTGGAATGTAACTGCCTATATGTAAGATATGTCACGTTTATTATATCAAATTTTTCATGCTTCTAGTATTGTTAATTATACTTTAAAATCATACAGTATATATGTTATGTGTTTTACTTAACAACATCCTCTGTTAACATATTTGCTTCATTCTGAACCTACTACTATAACAGATGAACATTTGGCAAATACTTTTCGCTTAATTTAAAAAGCACTTTATTGTGAAATAACATAGCTTCACAGGAAGTTGAAAGGTCTTGCCTACAGAAAGTTTATGTGCCCTTTCACCCAGTTTCTCCCAGCTTTACACAATATGTTTTGAAGTATTTCCCATGGATAGATTTCTGGAAAAGGGGAAGATCTGTTGTCTGGTATTGCTAAATTATTGGCTAAAAGGATCAGAAAATTTACATTTCTTCTACCAATCAAATGTCTGCTAATTTTAGAAATATTTCCAAGTAGAAGCCAGAAGATATTTTTAACTAGTTAATTCATTTCAATGAAAATCCTCAAGAGTGTTTTGAATTTGAGAACCCTCTAGAAATAAGCGAACATTTGTAATTTATAGTGAGGAGAAATTCTGTCAGAAATTCTTAAACACTTCAAAACGGTGACAGCAGTGCATTAAATCAAGTGTGGGGTCCACTGGCACGTACAAACCTGTGCAATAGCAAAGGTCACCCGCCCAGGAAGCTGGCCCTGCTTTCCACGGTATGCAGATTTGGAACTTTGGGACACACTTATCTAAGAATTATATTCAAGATGAGCAATTACACACAATTTCTTATATATATGTCTCGGTGCATTTCTTATATATATGTCTTGGTACATGAATATATAATCATGTCCTTATATATGCATCTATTATGTATTTCAACTCTATACTAATAAAAGAGAATTATACTGGAAAAAGTAGAAAATAAGAGGGTAACCGGGGAGTTGAGTATATGCACTGCTGAAGCGAGCAGCGTACCAGGGAGTTGCGAGATTATGGCATAAGAAGAAACACTATTTGTGTTTCTCCTGCCTTCCTGGCTCCTAAAACCCTTGCAATTTTCTGAGTGCTGAGGTGCTAGGTACATGTTCTGATATTGGGTCTTTGACCTCCGTTGCTGACACAGGGCTCCCAATCTTTCAGAATTTCCTAGGTGATAAGAGCGCCTTTAGTTCTAACCTAGTTCTAACGAAGCGCCTCTTGGTGGGTTCCTGGATGGAGACGACATCAGAAAGACCAAGCTACGGTGAGGAGAGGCTTGGAATGTTCAGCCCCACCCTTGTCCTCTAGCGAGGGCCTGAATGCTCAGGGACAGTGGGTCATGCCTATGCGATGAGGCCATAAAAATCCCCGAAGTGTGAGGTTCAGAGAACACACCCGCATGCTGGGGTGGTGCACCCCAACTCCAGCCTGCACTCAGGACTCTCGAACTTCGTCCTGTGCACCTCTTCACCTATCTGTTCGTGTGTCCTTCATTATATCCTTTATGAATAATAAACTGACAAATGGATTTCTCTGAGTTCTGTGAAGCATCCTAGCAAATTACCTTAGAGGAAGCGATCACTAGAACTCCAATGATAGCAGGTCATCAGAAGCACAGGTGACCGCCCACTACCTGCTTGTGACTGGCATAAAGGATGCGCAGTCTCATGGGACTGAGCCCTTTCCCAGAGGATCCGATTTTAATGACAGATGGATAGCATCAGAATTGAGATCCACTGTAAGACAGGAAGCTGGTGTCCACTGGATTGCTTGGCATATGAGGAAAACCACACACACATCTGATGCCAGAAGTGCTGCTATCACTTGACCTTGGAGCTAGAAGTCCAAGGTCAAATGCCAGCAGGTTTGATTTCTCCTGAGGGTTCTCTTGATATGGAGATAGCAGCTGCTCTGTAGATCCTCACAGGCTTTTCCCCTGTGTAAATAATGTTGCTTCCTCTTCCTACAAGGGCACCAATTCTATTGGATTAGGGCCCCACTCTCCTGTCTTAACTAGTGCCCTGCTTCTGTTTCAATGAAAAGTAATGTGTGAAGGAGATGCTACAGGATTAGGTAAAAATTCCTCACAGGGAGCCTGTGAGGAGCTACAGAGTAGCTGCTGTCTCCATATCAAGAAGAACCCTCAGGAGAAATCAAACCTGCTGGCATTTGACCTTGGACTTCCAGCTCCAAGAACTTTGAGAAAATAAATTTCTTTTGTTTTGGCCACTCAGCCTCAGGTATTTTTTGGTAACAGTCCCACAATATTCACAAGGTGCCAGTGCTGTCACCCTTTGTAGTAAGGACTCACCGTCAGAAATGGGTGGAACAAGACAAATGATCAACTTTTCAAAAATCATTTCTGCTTTTAAAAAGCTGATGATTCAATATATAACAATGTTAGCTAGTAAATAGAGATGAAATTAGAAAATCATAACTGGATGCTAATATTAATTTTAAAAACTGAGAAAGGAATTTTTACATAATCCTGTAGCATCTCCTGCACACATTACTTTTCACTATGAAGGGGAAAATAGCAACTTTATGGTGAGAGAACCTATCAGACAGTTTAATCAGAGCTCACCTCACCAATTTCAGGAGAAACAATGTCATCTCTAGGTATATGGAAAAAGACCGGTCATTTTAGTGATGTTTTTCCAGATTTCATAAGCTAAATCTAAACACAAGGAAACCTCAGACAAGCCTGCTTCGCAGAACATTCTACAAAACACCTGGCCTGAATTCATAGCTAATATTCATAGCAAGGATTAAGACGGCTGAGGAACTGTTGCAGAATAAAGAAGACTGATGTAAACCTGCTATGTTCATTTGGAATGCTCCCTAAACAATATACCTTATGTTTCACATTCAAAGGTACAGATCTTTTTTTCAATCAGCTGGCTTAGAGCCTGCGAATGAGTGCCTCTCCGTTTGTGGGTCAGCCTGCCTCTCCTTCCGTCTCTCTTGCTGGTACCTGAAGGACTGCCTTTCTCCCTATCACCTATGTGTCTCTCTATCTATCTAACATCTACCGCCTACGAGAGGCCAGAATTCGTATTACTGGGTGACATGAGTGGGACCGACTCAGGAATACCAAGGCAGAGCCCAGTTTTGCCAGAATTCGAACTTCGTTTGCCTTTTGAAAAGGACATTGGAGATTTCTGGGATCCATAATTTCATGTTTCACAGATGTAAAAGTCAACTATGGCTTTTAAAGTGCTTTGGGTTTTACTTGTAGCTTCTACCCCTGAGGGGGGACTCCACGTGCTCAAGATCAAAGATCTGGTGAAAAAAAGCCAGCAGCTTCTGACAAGAAACTTACGGAGTTTTCAGAAATGCGATTTTGAGCTGCAACCTACGGATACAGAGAAAACGACTAAATTGTGGATTGCAGTAGCTCATTCTATAGCTTCCTTCCAGGGAAAGGACTGATAAACTAAAATTGCAGAGAAGTGGGGCTGCAGGTAAAGAATCACAGCACCGAAACCCACTCACTTTGTATTCTCCAGGACCCGCCCTCAGCCATGACCTTCTTCCGGCTCAAGGCGCACGAAACTTCCCCATTTCCGCCCTCAATACTTCGACCTTCCATCGATTAACTGAGCATGCGCTAATACTGTTGCTCACCCTTTTGTGCGTCTAATTGGCATCTCAAACCGGGAAGAGGGGAACTAAACTCGTTATAGGGAGGAGTCTCGGAGCCGAATAAAGCACGTGATTGGCTGGCCTCGGGGTTCACATTCTTCTATGGGCGGAGCCTCTCCTTGCAGCCAAGTTTAATAAACTGTTCGCCTAATTTGGGAAGTGTCGCGTGCAGGCAGGGCGGGGCGCGGAGGCGGCTGGGTGTGCGCCTGCGCGGAGCGGCGGGACAGGGCGTGTTCCGTGTACCCAAAGGGTTTGAAGCTAGTGAGTGCACCTCTGCCGGTCGCCCACGTACTGCGGGAGTTCCCTGGGTGCCCTGCTGGGTGAGTGGATGCCACTGTACTGGGTTTGCTCCTCTGCCGGGCCGAGACCGGGCTGGACCCTTCCTACCCCCTGCCCACTGCTCTGCCCACCGTCCCGCCTGTCCAGAACTGGGGCGTGGCCGCCGGAGGGGTCTTAACCCTGTGTCCCCTGCCTGTCCCGCCGTCGCCCATACGCTGTGTTGTCGTTTGGTGCAGAACATGTCCAAGTCTTTGAAAAAGTTGGTGGAGGAGAGCCGGGAGAAGAACCAGCCGGAAGTGGACATGAGTGACCGCGGCATTTCCAACATGCTGGATGTCAACGGCCTGTGTGAGTGCTCGGCCGGCCGCGCCTGCCCCGGGAGCTGGGAGGGTTTCTGAGTTTACCCAGGAACGCCGGGCCTCACAGGAGAGGGGGTAATGATCGCACGCTGTGCTTGTAAACATCTCTTGTCTGGAGCATGGCCCGGAAAGTTTGCGATCAGAACCACACTGACTCTGGATCTACGTGCGTGCATCCAGTTGCTGGACCTCTGTGGGCGGCTAGTCCACGTCGTTTACCTAACACAGAGAAGTTACACGATGAGTAAGAGTTCGTGTGTCTGGGTATTACAAACATTTTTTGACTCCCTACCTATTTCTGGGTCTTTATGCTAACTTAATTCGAGTTTTGTTAACTTTTTTCTCGCGCCGTAGTGACAGCTTCCGCTCTGAGGCCACATTCGCGGCTGTTCCATTCGGGGCTGTTCTCTGGCAGCGCCTTTTGTGTTCTGTTACTGTCTTCTTTAAAATCGGGAATCGCAAACTCAAATCGCTGCAGGCGGCATCGGGCATGAACTCCATCCTATGCGTTGATCCGGATGGGGCCCCTGCAGCCTGAGCTGCTCAAACCCAAACTTGTCACCATGTGTTGCCAGATTTTCTTTTTTTAAGAAACCAAGAATGCAGACTGTTACAGGAAATTTCTTCTTTTTTAAATTTTAGCAACTAAATCCAGTATTTAAAAAACACTTTATAAGTGAAGTAAAGCAATTCTTCAGGCTGAATATGACTTAAGTTTGGGTCTTCTCGAAACGTGTCTGGTTATCCTTCACTGACAGCCGTGCCCCGGGTTCCTTAGCGTGAGGGGCGAGGTCTTGCTAAGTCTGCCACAGCCTTGTCCTTCCGGTGCACCCAGCTACACCCAACAAGTCACCTGGCGGGAGCCAGAGCTTCCTGTACCTTCCCTTCTCCCCACGCTTTTCACCTGAAGTCCTTTTGCTTCTGTCAGTAGTCTACTGAGATGCCCCAGCAGAGAAGAAGCCTTCTTTGTACCCAGCTGACCAGTCCCTTCCTCCTCTGAAGTTGGACATGCCTCTCCCTCTGTTCCCCACCAGGAGATGGGGGACCCTGTGCAGTATGCCCCTTTGCCTTCTTCACCACAGTTCCTGAAACACAGGCGGGGCTCCCAGCTGTTTGATGAATGAAGATTAGTGGACCAGACTTAAGTGTTTGCGAGATGCAGTCTAGGGTATGACAACAGAGAAGAGGAGGTGTCCAAGTGCCCCTGAGAGATGATGTGTAGCTTGGTAGGCCCGGAGAGATCGAGTTTGCTGTGAATTCCTGGTTTGCGCCAGGGGTACATTTGGGCTTGACATTATTGGTATGTCTTGGTAAAAGGAGTGGAGATGAGAAGTTGTAGATGGCTTGTGTTTGGCGACCATGACTTGATCAGTGTCCTTAACCTAGGTTTTGTATTAATCAGCACCTCAGTCTTCCTCCTGTGTGTCGATTGCTTGCATTAGAGATGGGTTCTTGCTCAGAGCAGAGGGCTCCGGCACTGGCTTGGCAGCAGAGCATCTGGGTGGGCTCCACGCAGCTCATGCCCAGCTGTGACCGTGAGCTTTACGTGGGCACTGCTGCTAGAGGCAGAAACGGGTGCTGAGGAGGCAGGCACGTGCATAGCTATGCCCTGGGCCCCTATTTTTCTCTGTTACAGCAGCCTTCTTCTCACAGGGCCCAAGAGGGAGTTTACTCTTAGCAGAGCAGCTTTAGGCATCTCAGCTTTGGAAGAGGCTTCATGTAATATTTACAAGCGGAGAGTGGGGCTTAGCTGTTTCACTTCAGCTTCATTATCTCTCTGAAGCCTTGGCTTTTGGGACCGAAGCAAAGATAGCCATTTGCTTCCTGAGAAAAATGTTTCCTGTATAAGGTTGGGTGGAGGAAAAGCAAGATCATTCCTCAGTTGCCGAGGAAGAGACTGTGTCGGGAGGTTCAGTGGAAGGGCGCTTGGAGGTCCCTCCCCCTCTGGCTTCTGTGGTGAGCGCAGGACAGGCTGCCCTCCACTCACCCCGGACCTCTGCCCTACCCGGGTGCAGAGTCCTTGGTCCTCGGCTCTTCTGCACAAGCCTCATCTGCAGCTCATCCATTAGCCGCCCTGCAGTGCTCAGTACTTCCGTGTGATAACACCCCCGGTGGCGTTACGGGCGTGTCTGTCTTTACTTGCGCAACTTCGCCTAAGGACGGAGGTTTTGTATTTCTTTGAAGCATGTAAAGGGCTTAGAAGAATGGAGTCTTATAAACTGAGCACGTTTCTTTCTCAGAGATAGGAAGTTAACTTTTAAAGGTGTTTTGTGCACTTTGCTACCAAATGCTTTCTCAAGGGGGAAAACTTCCTAGTCCAGAGACAAATGTCCCACTGCAGTTTCCTGCCGGCCCACTCAGATGGCAAGGACACACATCCTATGCTGAGAAGCCTCCCACGCAAGCTTGGACTGGGATAGGCTGGGTTCAAGTTCTACTGCTTGCTACTGTATAACTTTAGAGAAGTTACTTAGCCTTGCTGAGTCCCAGGTTCCTTTTGTCAAATGGGAGCTAAGTAGCACTTGGGAGAATGATGTCTTAGTTACTTTTCTCTCCTTGCTGAGAAATGTACCCAATGGCCAAAATGAAGGAAGGACAGGTTTATTTAGCTCACAGTTTTGGAGGTTTCAGTCCTTAATCATCTGGCTCCAAGGCAGGGTGCTGTGGCACAGGGCAACCCTCCAAGGCGGCAGCAGACAGCAAAAGCAGCAAGAGCAAATGGGGAAAGAGCAAGCTTTGTTTCCTCCCTTGTATTGTCTGCTGCTCTCTGCCCTACAATGGATCCTTTACACCCACCCAATCTCTGCGCCCTCTTGCACAAGCTCAGGATGTTTACAAAGTAAGGACCCCCCCCCATGCTGAGGAGCTTCCTTAAACTTCTGAACTTCTCAACCTACCATATATATCCATCACTACAACTGGCTTAGTGTTAAATTCAGGAATGTGTATTAAATGGTAACTATTACTGTGAATATCCACCTACAAGCCAAGAGCCTGCGTGTAACCAGTTCCAGCATCAGCAGTTGCCTGAACCAATATTTTAACTTGCTTACTTAGGCTGGGTCAATCAAACGTGGTATCTGTTGGCGTTTTTTATGTTGCTTGTTGGAACTTGGAGTGTCTGACATTTTTTGCCAAGGGTTCTGTTTGATTAGACAGCTGGCATTCTGGTACTTCTAATTCTCTAATTTTACACATTTTTTTTCTACCTGGCACATAATTGGCACACACGTTCTTCCTTAAAGTTTCTGAAAGTAATGCTGACCACTTTCTTTTTGTCAAACAGATTTTACCCTGGAAACTCTCTCTAAACAGCAACTCTCTTCCCATAAATGATAAAGTTACTTTTTTTTTTTTGTACTGGGAATTGAATGATAAAGTTACTTTTAAAGGCACCTTAATCAGCTGCCGTCGTCTTTCATTTATATAATCTTTTGTGCCTTTCCATATCTTTGGGTTTATTGCCCTCTGAGTGGTCAAGCCTTTATCAGTGTCTTTTCATCTGGTACATGTCTGTAATCTCAGCTACTGTGGAAGACTGCAAGTTCGAGGCCAGCCCGGACAACTTTGCCATTTCAAAAACAACAACAGTATTAAGAAGGGTGTAGATGTAGCTCAGGGGTAGAGTGAGTGCCTAGCATGCAAGAGGTCTGGGTTTGATTTCATAACTATATAAATGAATAAACAGATAGAATCTGCTACCAAGGGAGGGAGTAGTTTATCCAAAGGACCATGGAAAAGAACCAGCCAACAGAATCAGGAGTTTCCAGAGGATACTGTTTCAAAAGGTCTGTCAATGGAAGCGTCCCTCCCTTAGGACAACACGTGATCACTATGGGCTGTCGGGGACAAAACAAAAGAAGCTGGAAAGAACATGTGTTTTTTTAGCTTAGAACCATTAACTGGCCCACCAAATCGGGTGCCTTTGCCTGCCTGTGTGTCATGAAACCTGCAGAGTTTGGCCCGGGAAGCCTTTGGAAACGTTTCTCTCTCCATGTGGCCCACCCTCTTGTCAATCACTGCTTTCTGAATGAATGACCTGCCTCTCCACCGGTTTCGCCAGCACCACCTTCCCTGGAAATCTGTCCCACTGTCCTGTGTTTTAATCCACCATCCCATCCAGCCAGGCTGTCCTCAGTGTCATGCTCAGGAAAAGTTCTTTGAAGGAGACATGCTAACTGTTTTTAGTTGAGAAATTTAGCTTTGCTGTGGCAGAAAGCATTGCATAGGAGAAGGAACGGGAACCTTGTTCTCTCTCTGCCGGTTTCTCCCTAGCTTTCCAAAGGGGAAGAAGCAGTTTACAACTCCCAGAGACACAGTGCAGTGGTCAGATTTGCCACATGTTCTATTTCGATTTTTGAAAATATGTCAAGATGGGAAAGATAAGTCTTATGACCCTTTCGGTGTAATTGGACTAATAATGACATTTTCTGTTTTTTAAGTCATTTTATGTTTTGACTAATAATGACATTTTCTGTTTTTTAAGTCATTTTATGTTTTGACTCAGTCAGCCAGGACCTATTTTTTTGGTAAGTACATTTTTTGTTTGTTACTAGCTGTGTGACCTTGGGCAAGTCACTTAACGTCTCTGTGCCTCAAGTTCCTCATCCATATAAAAGTACCAAACTCATAGGGTCTGTAAAGTGCTCAGTATTCCATCCAGTACATCTTAGTACTCCAATTTGCTATCATTATTTTAAAAAACTGTTCTGTTTGTAATTGTGTAAAAGATGAAGACCGTATCTCTTGGTTTTTTGGAAAGAAAGAGGATCCAGAGGAGAAACAAGCCTCACACTGGCACGTGCAGAGCCCCAGGCAGCGCGGGGGGAGGGCGTGGGGGGAGCGGTGGGCCTAGACGGTGTCACAGGAGTTGGGGTCGTGACCTGCTTGTAGCTGAGACCCTGCTGGGGGGGACAGGAACACACTAAAGATGGTTGGTGCTTTTTAAACTATTAGTTAAAACACTGTATGTCATGTAGCATGTACCTGTGGGATATATATTCGTGGTGGGCACTATCAAAGCCAGGTATTTTGGGACCTTCTTTCTGTTCGATCTTTGTATGGTGATAGATTAATATTTGGTCTGTTAAGGAAACTGGAGATTGATTTTTTTTTTTTTGAGATGGGTTTTAGTATGTAGTTTAGGCTGGTGTTGAACTGAGAGAGATTCTTCTGCCTCAGTTTCCCAAGTGCTGGGATTCCAGGTGTTGCCCCACACATCTGACTGGAAAGTGTTTAGTGGGGGATCAAGTACTAAAATTTCACCATCAGAAACTGTGACGGCTGCTCTGCCACTATTACTGGCTCCGAATTGTGAGAAGCCGTGAGGGAGCTGGTGTGGACGTTAGTTGCACATCATGCCTTGTATCCTCTTTTCGTAAATTTACATTAACCAAGTTGACAGGTGCATCTAGGCACATAGGATCCACTGTTACAAAACAAAAGCTAGAGATGAGTGTTTTATTTTATTTTTCCAGTACTGAGATTGACCCCAGGGCCTTCACACTGAGCTCCATCCTCAGCCCTTTAGAACTTTTTTTGAGGCAGAATCTCCCTAAGTCACTAAGTTTGAATTTGCCGTCCGTCCTGCCCTCCTGCCTCAGCCTCCCAGAGTGCTGGAATTCAGGCATGCTTCCCCATGCATGGCTGAGAGGGTTCCTTTATGTCTCATATGGGCCTCTTGTTTCTTTGACTAGCAAGTTTGTGCAGGTTGGTTTATTTTTTTATTTTTCAAAGCAAAAGATTGCAAAAATGTGGCTGAGGAGCCATGCCTTCAGATCGGTGGTCTGGCCACTAGGGGTCAGTATTGAGCTGCTGTGTTCGGCTGGAGGGTTTCTCAGGAATCACTTCCTCCTCCCCTGGCCTCACCTCTTCCTGCTTTAGCCTGGAAAACTATTCTAGATTGAAAGTGTTGGTAAAGTAAAGAGGACAGTGATCCTATAACATTATCTGCTTTATTTCCTAGCACAGCCCTAAGGAAGTACAACAGACTGGGTGACTTGAACACCAGAATTGATTGCTCCCAGGAAGCCCCAGATCTAGGTGCCAGCAGGGTTGGCTTCTCCCGAGTGGTCTCTCCTGGGTTTGCAGAAGGTTTCCGCTCCCTGTGTCCTCACATGATCGGCCCTCTGCCCTGCGCGTCGGAGTCTGGACTCCTTCCTAGAAGGATCGCCTATCACGGTGCTGACCCGTGTCAAGCAGTTCGCAGGGGAGAAAACAGGATGCTGTTGGAACTCCGTACCAAGCCAGGCATGGGCGCAGCCCCTGCTGGTGTCCACGGCCTCACTCTATCCGACCCCACTGTGTTGTTTTCCAGCCCTGCAGGACCAGCGAGGGCTCGGCTCGCGTGGATGCTGAGGGAATTGATTGATTCCTAGGGCTCGCTTATCTCAAGGCATTCAGTCTCAGAATGCTTTACAGTATCGCGCCTGGCAAATAAAATATGTCCCTGGGCTTGCCTGCCGACTGCGAAACGGGTTTACAGGATTGTTTGAGCTTTATATGCAGAAAAATAAGCAAGTTTGTCTCCGTCTGAGCAATATTAGCTGGAAACTTCCCCTTCCTTTCTAGCTCCTGAAAAACTATTAGTTACTAATCTTAATAGGATTTGGTAATTAGATGTGAGATCTTTCTATGTGGTATATTCATTTCCTTCATTCTTCAAACTTAGAACATTGCCTTAAAATACTCTGTGAAGTCTGGTGCTGGAAAGGATTGTGTTGGGGAGTTTCGGCTCCTGTTTAGGCAGAATAAACCTGAGTTACATGAAACAGTGACTTTAGTTATAGTTGGATCATTCTCGTTGTATATTCTTTTTATTTCATGAATTTCTCTACATGTCTCTTGCCTGTGCCTTCGGACTCAGAGTAGTTTATAATTTTAAGGGAAAAGAGGACCACATGAAACGCATGCGTCATCAGACCGGGTCGTTTTTCAGAAGGAATATGTCTTTGTCTTCTTGGGTTTTCAGGACGTAGTAGAGACCAGAGAGCAGTAACATGGTTTACAACTTCAAGACATGAGTGGAGACTTTGCGAATTTTCCTGGGTAACTTATGTTTTGCTGTTGTTACTTCTCTGCTATAAAGCTTTAAATGTTTAGTCCATGTCAGAATCACTTATTAAATTATATATGGGGAGGAGTATTCTTTAAGTTGTGCACTTTTTGCTAGGAGAGTAGATAGTATACTAAAATGTCACCCTGTGTAGGCAGAGTGCATTAACACACATGCGTATTTACGTTTTACCCCGGTGCTAAACTCTCTGTGTGGGTTACTGCTTGGAGCCTCATGGTCATTATTGTGATGATCACCCAGTTAAGAGCTAAGGCCATGGGTTGAAAGAGTGTAAATGGCTCACCCCAGGTCACCCAGGTGACGAGGGCCAGAGTTGCCCAGACTGCGGGGAGCTGTTTGGAACCCGTGTTGTCTTCCTTATGCACTTCCCTGAGAGGTTAGGACCTGCCTGAGCCCTGAGCAGACCAAGTTGAACGGCGCGTTGAGTGGGTGCCCTTAGTTGGTGCTCCCTGGCAAGCTGCTGTTGTTCTGGAAGCCTTGGTACCTGCCACGGTGGGGCTGCTGCTTCCGTCCCATCTCTGTACGTGTGCTGCTGAAGCGAGCACTTATGTGCCCCTTCTGAGGTGCCATTTGGGCACGCAAGCCTCCCTGTGCTTCTGCTGGGGGAATGGAATCGCCTTCTTCCCAGAACACCTGCATATACTTTTAAAAGGGTCATCTCACAGAAAACTCTGCTGAAGTCCTCAAGTGGATAAGCGCTCATAGAATAGTGTACGCGGACACATTTTCAAACTGAGAAACAACATTATCGGCCCCCAAGGCCCCCGGCGCTTCCCAGGCGCTGTCCTCTCAGGGACGACTGCTCTTCTGGTTTGGGAATCGTGGGTCAGTTTGGCCTGGTTTATTTTGACATTTGAAAAGTGCAGGAAGGGAGGAAGGGACAGAGAGAGAGGTCGCTTTCTCCTGAGTCAGGATTGTTTGGCCTCATGTTTGTGGGGATCATTCCCGGGATGTTGCTTTAGACCCCCAAGCTGAGTCCCACGGTCTTTACGTCCATCCTGCTGTTGATGGCTGTTTGGGGAGAGCCATAGCCCCTGTGAGGTATGTCCCCAGAGCCCTGCTTGTAAGGGCTTAGCTCCCAGCGTGGTGCTGTTTGGGGAGAAAAGAAGACCTTGAGAGATGAGGCCTAGTGGGAGGCCTCCTGGTCACTGGGCACAGGGTCTTGAAGGGGACAGTAGGATTCCAGGGCGTTTTGCTCACTCAAGTTTACTGCCCCGTGTGTTCCTGACCTGCCATGACAGAAGTAGTGGGGCCATCAACCATGGACTGGAACCTCTAAAACCGTGAGCCCAAATCGCCCTTTTCCTTTTGCTGTTTCTCTTTCTGTTTCTTTTTTTCTTTCTTTTCTTTCTGTCTTGGTAATACTAGAGATTGAACTCAGGGCCTTGGTGCCTTTGCACTGAGCTGCCTCATCAGAACTTTTTTTTTTTTTTTTTTAAGTCAAGATCTGATTAAGTAGCTGCTTGCCCAGGCTGGGCTGGAACTTGTGATTCTCCTGCCTCAGCTTCCCAGAGTGCTGGGATTACATGATGGTGCACCACCATGTCTAGATAAACCTTTTTTTTTTTATAACTGGATTATCTCAGATGTTTGTTACAGTAACAGAAAGCTGGCAAGCCTTAGCAGTTTCCAAATGGGGCTATTACAAATAGTGCTGTTATGAACACGTGGAAACAGATCTTGGTGAACACACGCATGCATCTCTGTAGTGTATGTACAAGAGTAGAGGACTGGGTGATGTGGGGTGCTTTTATCTTGGAAGAGGAAAGTCATCAAAATAGGGAAAATGTTTAAAAACTGTATGGCAGGCAAAATATTAACACTCTTACTGCATAACGAGCTTTCACAGATGGTACTAACCAGGCCAAGCAAGTGCTCACATGGAACCTACTCTTTGGAGAAAGCTTGTTCCCACCTTGTTATTATGATTTATATCCAGATGTCTCCCAAGAGCCTCTTGCACTCATAGGCAGGGCTTTTAAGGGGGCTTGGACCATGGAGGTGCTGTAACTGGCTGGCTTTTAGGAGAGGGAGCCTACTTGAAAGCCCACTGCAGCACGCATGCCACAGGCTCACCACCTCTGTTCTAACCTATTGAATAAGAGGTTCATAATGTGGAAACAGGTATCAGAATTTTGGCATTTAAAAATTGGATTTTGTATACTGACTCACTCTGATCTTGTGGTTATTACCCTTGGTAAAGCTCAAACTATTCATTCTTGGGGCCTCTTCTACTTGGATCTTCAGTCCTTGGGATGGGACCGTGGTCTTGAATTGCTTTCCTGCACTCTGGGGTGAAAGGTGTTCTAGAGCTTTCTAAATATTGCTGCCTCATATCTAGACTCATTCATTCCTCTAAGCTTTTTTGTGCTTTGAGGGGAAGCGTTTGAGGATCATCCTCTGGACTCCAGGTTATGATGATATCATTATGATCCTCATAAATTGCTCGTGGTTTTTTTTACTTCCCATCTAATTTTTATACTCTTGAGAACCTGTTGGGGTTATTGCAGGCAAAAACCATGAAAATATCAAGAAGCCCAGCAGCTGAGGTCCCAGGCGTGTTAGTCTCAATTTAGCCTTTTCCTCCATTTCTGGCAATTCCTCAGTTCTACTTTAAGTGTTCTTGCTAGTTGCCGGTACCAGCAGCAGTTTCTGCCCCTGTTCTGTCCTGATTCCCTAGCTGTCTGTCTCTGTATTCTCACTATGACAGAGACCTGAAGACTGGTTGATTTTCTCTCTGATCAGCCTTTTGCTTGTTGTGAGGATGGTACTGACAGCTTCTAAGCTCCAGAGCAGGTTTCTCTTTCTTGCTGGAACAGGACCAGATACATCTCTGATCCAGTGTTGGCCCGTCACATATGGCTTTCCACTTTGTTATCCTTGAGCTGTACCTGAATTCTCAGCATTCAGAGTCACTCCTTACTATGCATGAGGAGTGAACCTCATTTCATCCCCTCTGTGGTCTTTCGTAGGTACCTATATATTTTATGTTTCTCATCAGTCCTTAGGGCAATGTCCAGTTATTTTGTCTGAAGCTCATAGTCTTATTAGACAGGCATCAAAAGAATAATATTCCTGCACTTGTCTGTGGATGATGCATAAAAATTTGTGCCCTTTTTACGTCAAAGTCAATTTACCGGACATAAAGTCTCAGGGTTTCTCTCCTGGAGTATTAAATGTGTTCTTTTATTTCTTACGGCATAAAAGACCATATTGTTGTCCAGAAGTCTGTTGATCTAATTTTATTTTCTGTAGTTTCACTGGATTATCTTGGTTAGCATATAGATCATTCTGGGTGGATCATTTCCAAGGTATGCAATACGCAGTTTAAATAGTTTTAATTTTTTTTTTAATTACAGGAAAGTTTCTACGGTGCTTTTTAGTATATCTTCTTTCCCCTTGTGTTTCCTTCCCCAGGGTTGTTTGGTGTATTCGATTCTTTTGCCCATGTTTGATGTTTGTTACTTTCTCACAGGTTCTTTTTGTATTGCCAGTTCCTTTTATTTTTGAAGAAATCACCTGTCTCTTGCAAGGCATAAAGTGTTGCATTTATTTTTTCTTGGATAATCTGTTGTGCTTAAACTTTAGTTCGAAAATCATGTTTATTTTATTCTATTTCTAATTATTTCATGAGTTCCGTCTTCACTTCTGAGCTTCACTGCTTCTGCTGTTTGTTGCTGCGTCCTGTCATGTATTAATGCCGTTCTGCTTTGATTCCACATAGTTGGTTACAGGGCTGGTCAGTTTCTAGGGCAGCTGTTTTTGGAAATGGATTTTCCTTATTAATAATGATGTTATTATTTTCTTTTTCCCTGTAATAAATTTTGTTAGCTTGCTTATTATTGTTACTTAATGTGAAACTGATCTTCCTAAACTTTGAGAGGGAGGCTCGAGTCTGTGTGGCTTTTCTGTTTTCACAGGGCTCTGTTCTGTGGTTTTCATGTAGCATATGTGCGCGTGCACACCACACACATACACACACACACACAGCACACGCGCTTGCTTTCAGATGACCTGGCTCACTCTCCCCATCTTGTATCGAGACTGTTTCTGGCCTTGATCCCTATCATTTCTGTCCTGCTGAGTTTTGACCTGGTCATGGAAGGGAGCCTTCAATGATTTGCTTCCGGGTCACAGGGCCTCAGCTTGTTCTGTCCCATCAGCTCCTACCAGCAGCCCCTACTTTTGGGTGAGACCAGCCTCTCCTGATTAGACTTCTGTTACTCTTCTTCTTTGGTCTGCTGGGTAGTCTAATGAGTTTGGTTGGCTCTGAGGGGTTCTCACTTCTCAGGATTTTTTTTTTTTTTCTTTTACTTCTCAGGATTGTTAGGTGCCTCTGTTTTGCCTTTTCCCCACAAGAGCTAATATCATGTTGATGTCCTTGTTGGTGGCTTGTCCCCACTTGCTTGTATTTTGGAGTTTGAGGGGATATTTTATCACTTAGTTTTGTGGTAAATTGTGTTCTTGAAATTTTGTTTGCTTCCTACTTACTCTATTTTTATGTGGGGTTAAGACTTCTAATCTATTCTGTCATGCTGTTGCCATCTTCCTAGAACCCAGACTTTAGTTTTAATCTAGTAAATGCAGGAATTGGTTATGAGGGCATCTTTTCCTGCTGTGTCTCATGGCCTTAGCTTTGGGTGCCTGAGCTTGAAATCCCACACCTCGTCCACCGGCCTCCTGTTCTGTGGCACAGATGTGGGGGTTGTGAGTTCAGTTGGCAGTTCATGTTCAGGCTGTGGCATAGATACTGTTGGCTGCATTTCAGCCAAATCTATACTGAAAAACAAGAGCAAAAATCAGACCTGAATGATTGTAAAAATTTGAAGTTGTATTAGAAAAAAGCACTTGTACATTTGGATCAAGGAGGTCAGGGTTGCTATGAAACATAAGTGTTTCTTAAAAGCCAAGTACTGTGCCTCAGGACAATAGGAAAGGTCCCTTGAGGGCATCTCAGGAATTGGCAAAATCACACCCTTCACAGGCTCAAGTGTGTAAAATTCTCTTAATAGATTCAGGTGTGAGAAGAGGGTTTCAGGGCATTCAGCTCATTGAGGGCTGTCTGGGGAAGTGTTTCCCAAACTTCATCCATTCAGGCTCTCAGATGTGGCTGTAGCTGTGGACTAACATGGCCTAGGTACTGCTTGAGCTAGTGGCAAACCTTGACATCTTCTGTGTGGTGCTGTTTTTTAGGCATGTAGAATGCAAGAGTTGTGGGGTCTTGGAAGCTGCCACCCAGATTTCAGAAGAAGGCCTGAGAAGGCAGACGGAAGTGTGTAACAGAATCACAGTCCCTGCCAGGGGCCCCTGAGAGGGTGAAAGATGGTGCTGTGAAAGTGAAGCTGAAAGTGCAGTGGAGACCCCAGAAAGTGAAGAGATACCAAGAATGTGGAATGGCTGCTGTGGAAAGCTGCAGTGAGTAGGGCCAACACGAGAGAGCTCACGTGGGATACAAGCAGCACGGGGTGGGATTTGACTTCGTGGTAGCACCTGTTCCAGGCACTGGACACAAAACCATAGGATTAAATGTTTGCACTGTTGGTTTTTTATCCTGCTTTGATCTGATTCTTTTCTAGTCTTCCCTTTGGGAGTGGGTATATTTACCTTGTATCATTATGTGTTGGAGGTATTTTGCTTTTTGCTTTCTTTTTTTTAAATTTTTTTATAGGGCTAAGAGTTCACTTTGAATCTTACAGAAGAGTTTCAACTTGGACTTTTCAGTAGTGCTGGAACTGTTAAGGCTTTGGCAACTGTTGGGGATGGGCTAAATGCATTTTACATAATGAAATGAGATGGACGCAAACCTTTCGGGACCCAGGGGCAGATTGTTATGGTTTAGATCTAAAACATATCCCAAAGCTCTGTGTTTAGGTGGGGTTTGGCATGATTGGATATGGAAGGCGCTGTTCTCGTCTGTTCGTTAATTCACTGTGAGTTCATGGTAAATGTGCTGTCAGGAGGTGGGGCCTGTTCAGAACAGGCAGGTCCCTGCGGTGTGACCGAGAAGGGTATATTCTTGTCCCTTGCCCTCTGTCAGCAAGATGACAGTCCCCCCAGAGGCTCTGGGGAGATCCAATCTCTGCCCACCCAGGGGCGAGTGGCTGGGTGACAGTATCTCCTCGAAGTAACCGAACCTCCTACTAACATGTCATTACCACGTGCAAAGGGAAAAATGGATATTGGTGGGTCTGGGGAAGTACGATTAAGCTTTCTTCCTCCTCTCTCTGTCTGCCAGCCTTTTTCACTGCTCTTAGCCTCTCTGTAGAAAGAGTCTTACGTTGTCGTGATTCTTGTTCCTCTGGGGTTGATCTAAGGAGGCAGTAGTATGCCGTTGTTCAAAGCATGGATTTTGCAGTCATGGTCTTTTATTAATTATCCCAGTGTTATGCTTTGTGTTTGGATGTCACCACAAAGCCTCATGTAGTCATGGGATGCGTTCTAGAGTTACGATTGACTCATGGTCCAGTGTTGGATTATGAGTGTGACTGCTACACTTGCCCTGGGGCGGGTAGTTTGCTTACAGTGTAAGGGAGGGAAAGAGGCATCTTGCCGCTGCTCCTCCCTTTTGCTCTTGTTGCTTTGCTGTTCCTCTGCCAGGAACTGTTGCCCTCTGCCACGTGCCACCCTGCCTTGGAGCCAGCTGAGGATGGACTGAAACCTCCACAAACTGTGAGGTAAATAAACCTTTCCTTCCTTAATTTTGGGTGTTGGGTATTTTGTCTCAGCAATGAGAGAAAAGTAACCAAGACACCCAGCCTTGCTGTTGATTTCTTGCAGTCTCAGAAAGAGCGCTTAGCATCTTTGTAACTCAGTTTTCCTCCTTGTGAGCTGGAAAAAAAATGGAGTTCTCCTTAAGTAATGGGTCATGTGTTTGTGATGTCTGGTACAGGTTAGGTACTCAAAGGATGATCATTATCCGTAAGTAGGAGGTTGTATTTGTTAAGCTAAGACGCAGTCTGTTTTTCAAATCTTTCTTTTTACTAGGAGCAGGACAGTTAGGGGTGAAGAGGCAGGTGCACACGTGGGGACAGGATTTGGTAAAAGGCCGTTGATGGCTTGAGTGCCATATCTGCTTGCTGAAGCTGTGTGTGTTGATGGGGGACAGGCAGTGGGGAAGACTGCAGCAAGACTGGGAAGAGGCGTGATGTGAAGAAGAGGTCTGCCAGGGCCCTGCAGCGGCCAGAAGAAACAGGCCCATGTGTGATTTGGGAGTGGTGGACCCTGAGTGTCAAGCTAGGCCACCAATTGTGGGATTGGAGAAGGCAGTGTTTAGAGGTTAAGACAGGCGACTCACGGGAGGGATGCTGAAGGCCAAGGTTAGAAACTGTGGCTGACGTGTCTGTGTGACCAGATCGTGTCAGGCTGCCGGTGAGAGCAGGTGGCACATGGTGGTCACAGATGTGTGGTGACCATTAAAGCGCCTGCAGCTCTGCGGTGGCCTTGGGCAGGCGGCACACCTGGGCTCTGTCTCTGCTTGGATTACCAAAGGGGAACCTGTCCTGGATTCAGGTGAGACTTGTGGGGGGAAAGTTAGGGAGAGGCAGAGGGCTGCAACCTGGGTGTGGAGAGAAATGCCTGACGTGAGCCCCAGGGGAGACACAGTGCCTGTGTCCCGTGCAGGTGGCGCGTTTGTCTGTGAGCATCTCCGGGGGCCGAGACGAGCTCATGGTATCCAAATGCAGAGCATGTGCAGCGATGGCAATAACACCCACGGCTTAGCTTTGGAATCACAAAAAACAGAAAACAAGAAATGAACCTATAGGTGTAAATTCCTTTTTACCTTCCAGACACCGTCAAAGGCAGCTGTTTGGCAAGCTGTGGGGGAGGCCAGTGGTGTATTTGTTTGCTGTGTATTTTGGGGACTGTGAAGCAGTACCTGTTAGGGTTTGGGTCTAGATGCCCCCCCCCCCCAAGCCTTGTGCAGTGTTAGATGAGGCTTTTTCAGAGGTGGCTGAATCTGGAGTGTGTGATTGGTGGTGCGATACTGGGATTGAGGGTGGGTGATTGGTGGTTCGGTCCACCAGTGGAATTGGCGTCACCCTGACCCCGGCAGACTGGACACGATACAAGGGACAGAAGGAGGCTTGTCTGCCCTGGCTGGCTTTGGCTGTGTCTTCTGCTGCTGTGAACTGTTCCTCCTCTGTGACGCCCCTCTGCCCAGCCACCTGCCTTGGACCCAGCCAGTTCTAGATCAGAATCTCTGCTCTCTGCAAGCTATGAGCGAATAAACCTCTCCTCCTTTACCTTGGAGTGTCTGGTATTTTGTCTCAGCAGTGAGAAAAGTAACTAAGATGGGGTCACAGTCAATCAGTTGCTTACTTCAAAAGGGTTTTCTCTGCTCCTCAGCTCTAGAACTCGGGGGCAAGTGAGCCTCTCAGGAGCTCCTTTTCCTCTTCTAACAACTGTGAAAGGGGTACATAATGTGAGTACTGCCTTACAGGGGTATCATGAGGAATGGATGTGTCAGTAAAGGTCTTAGAATTGTGCTGCCCACCGGGATTAGGCGGTAGCAGCGGCAGCAGCATTAATCCCAGACAGCACGTTAATATAGTGAGCCTTATGTACGTGTTAGTTCTCAGGCTCTTGTGCCGTCACGTGGCTCTCACACTGCTAGGGACTGTGCTTTTCTCTTTGCCTCGCTTTGCGCACCTTGTATAGCTGTCACATATTATTCAAGAGAGGAATTTTCATTCAGATGTACACGGTGTTTATTATGATGGGAATTTTGTACATTCTTGTAACCAGATGTGAGTGATGCTGTCCTGGTTTGGAAGGAAGAAACTCAAGATTGGAACTTTGGAAAGCACGACCATAGTCTGTGTTCTAAGTCTAATGGTTGTGGACTTTAGGAAACATGTATCATTCTGGGCCATAGTTTTCGTCTCTGTAAAGTGAAGAACTTAAATTCTTTGATTTCAAATAGGCTATGGTTTGTTTCCATGTACTCCCCCCCGCCCCCAACCAAATTCCTGTGCTGGAAACTTCATCCCTAAGGCAGCGGTGTTGGAAGACGGGGCGTAAGAAGAGCTGGTTCAGTCTCAGGGCTGCGCCCTTATGAATAGGTCAACTCCGTTATCCGTGCAGTGGGTTTAGTCATCCAGAGAGTAGGTTGTTGTAAAAGTGAAGTTGACCCCTCTGGCTGTCTTGCCCTTTGTTCTGTTGCACTGTGCTGCTTTCCACCAGGGGGCGATACAGGCAGAAGCCATCCCCACCACGGGGGCCTCTCAGCCTGGTACTGGTCCGCCTCTAGAACTCTAAGAATTTACTTTCTATTACAAATTACCTAGTCAGCGGTATTCTCTTACATCAACACGAAACAGACTAAGATGTAGGATTCTTTTAGTGCTAATATTCTGTAACTGTAATTGCTAAAACTACATGTATTTTATATTTCCAGATAAAATAGCTCA